>JAGDQP010000400.1:33721-95553 GCA_022664845.1 Lepisma saccharinum
CTGCTTGTTTACGCGGATGATGTAGAAACAATAGAGAATAACACAGATGTACTAGAAAGTAGAATCGATGTAATAGGAAAAGCTTGCGAAGAGATGGGACTACACGATGCATGGATATAAAACAAAATGTGTATAACAAGCAAAAACAGAGGAAGAAGCAAACAGAAATAAAATTTTGAATGAGATCATAGAGAAACTAAACAAGTTTAAAATACTTACGAGGAGACTATCAATGAGATCATCTCGAAACATACCATGAAATTTTGCAAGGAGAATCTACGTCCTATAAAGATGTTTATAATATACAAAAAATATAGCTGCCCATATTAACTGCAAGATACCGAAATATGGACTGAAATATGGGTTCACGCGTACAGAAACTGTATTTTTAATGATTCAATCAATAGGAATCCCTTTTGCTTTGTTTTCGTCGTGGAATGAAACACTGTCGAGTTTTAGCGTCACCTTTACACACCGCAGCATATCTCGCCAGGGTCTCATTTAGGGGGATAGACCCCACAACATTAATATTATTATTATTATTTTGTAAAATCCACATAATTTTGCCTATTTTACAAACAAAATTAATTTCTAGGTATCCAGACCCCTTAAATACGTCCCTGGCGAGAAGTGCGGCGGTGTGCCTTAAATACGTCCCTGGCGAGAAGTGCGGCGGTGTGGGATGTGAATCTACGACTCCGTAGTGTTTCATTCCAGGACGAAAGTGAAGCAGAAGTGACTTCTGTTGATTGAATTATTAAAAATACACTTTTTGTACAATTCGAACAATATTCCAACATTTTGGTGCCTTGTAGTTAATATGGGCAGCTAATTTTTTGCTTCTTACCTCTCTGTAGGACGCAGATTCTCCTAGGAAAATTTCAGGGTAGGTTTCGATATGATATCATTGATGGTGTCCTTGTTAGGAGCATTTCTAACACGCAAGAACGAAATCATGCAAGAAATAAAACGTCGGTTAATATCAGACTATTGATGTTTCTTTGAGGATGCGGCGTACGAGCAACACTGCGTAGGAACAACGCCTCTCAAACGGCATAAGACCCATACCGTAGGCCAAACATATGTTCATTCCATTGGTGATAATGATGATAATATTCATAGGTGCTCCGGGAAGCTTGTCCGTAGTTAAATATGGTATAGCGTTGGCTTCGCCTTCGAGGGTCCTGGGTTAAATTTCAGCGGCCGACTATACTGTCTAAGGTTTCTCCAGGAATTTTCCTCAGCCATGCCAGGTAAGTGCCGGGATGGTATCTTCAAATTAGGCCCTGGTCGACTCCTTCCCATATCACTTCCACTACCCTATTCTGGTCTCAGCCTTAAACGTCTAAAGGCAATTAAATAAATTGAAATTCAAACTATGGGAAGCTTACCTTTTTGTCTCACTCATTCAATCAATCTCTTTAAATGAACTTGATCTTGACACAATTGATATTAGAGAAGAAAACCAACTTTTATCGACACGTATGTCAGGTATAGAATAAGCAAAGTGTTATATTTAGCTACAAGGTTGTCTGTAAGTGGTAAAAATGAAACCAGAAAAGTCTGCGCTCAACTGTCAAGGTAATCACGATAAAATGAATCATTAGGGAAAAAGACGTTACTTTTTGTGCCAGGTGGCTGCGATTTGTGTAAAAGATGGACTTTAAACGACAAACGTTTCTTACGGATGTTTTCCAATGGGAAGATATTAAATATCGTTAAATTGAGGTAGTAGACATATGTTTTTTATTCATTTATTGTAACATATAAATTGAATTTAGAAAAATACAAAATTAAATCTCTTTAAAATAATCAAACAGGGTTTTATATTGTAATTGAGCAGTAGATGAAAAAAAAAATGATTAATTGAGAACCCGCAAAAAGGAAATAAAAGAAAACAAAAATTGTCAGATATGGCTGGTTTTCCTAAAGGGAGCTTGACAGCTTGGCAAATAACCAACTGTGAATTAGAAACAATATAATTTAAACACCGTTAAATGTTTAAAAGGAGCAGCATTAGCAGCAAATGTTTCCTGATGGTGTCATCATATTGTGTTTAAGTTTGTAAAGAATGAAAGTTATTCTCCGCACTGTCTCCTCAAATAATACATGTTTTATAATACTGTCTATTCCTCGCCGCAGCAAGGGTGCAATCAGAGCTAATTAGGGAGCCAGCTAACTAATTGTATTCCTTAGGAAACTCTCAAGTTTATCGTCGCAGGAACAAACGTTTGCCGTTGGATTCTATCCTTGTCACAATCAAGACAGTTTCAATCGAGAATACCTCTCGAAAATCCCCTATTCTAATATTGCGTACTCAACAACGTCTCCGTCTTCCCAATGATCTCTCCCCCTCCGGCTTTTCAGTCACAGTTGAACATAATTTTCATTCCCTCCCATATCCGAGCTACATGGCCGGCCAATCTTAGCCGTCCTGATTTCATTATTTCTACAATATTGTGTGAATCGTACAGCCTCTTGGGTTGTTTATTACGTAGTTTCTACGTCATGTCTACGTAATCATTCTACGGTCATGTCCTCAAAAACTTCATTTTCGGATACTTGGAATTTATGTTTATGTGCTCTAATCTTTGCAACTATAAATTACTACTGGTAGACTATCTGTTCTGTATATTTACTGTTTCAACATTCCTTATATTAATTTTAATGTTAGAAACTTCTGGACTGAAAAGAACCAAGCGTTTCCCGATGCTAAGCGATCCTCTATTTCTTCCGTGACGTTCGTTTTGTTTGTTGCATAAGCCCCAAGTATTTTCAAATATTTTAATTTCTTTTTTCTTCTCTATGATCTCATTCTTAACTAATTCCTTCATTATATATAATTCGACTTGTTACCATGTATCTTGTTTTATCTACGTTCACTACCTCCCAGCAAGATTCTACTAGAATATCAATATTACTGTGTAGTATATCTTTATCGTCCTCTATTAAATGTGGATCATAAACGCACGCTAACAGCTAGATCAGACCATGTAATATTAGTCCATTGCTATCTTTTTTTATTTTTAAAATCGTATATTCGAATGCAAAATTACAGAGTAGTGGAAACTAGTCGTAATTTTGTTTCAATCCACTGAGAAGACTTAAATGATCATGGACTCTTGGTCTGTTTTGCAATTTTGTCCTTCCCGTTGTAGATCTCGCCATCTAGCTGTTCTTTTATTCTATATTTTGCTGGCTGTTTCATCATTACTCTTTCCGTTCAGCGGCAGTGGGTCGACATTAAATAGATGATTAGTAAGTGTGTTATTTACTTCGGGCTTCAATTTCGTACCCAAACACACCTAATTTTCACAGCTTGAACATATTTTAGTATTGCCATTATTGTTGCTAAAAGAACGACGCTGCCTAACACTCCAAGTAAGTTATAAATCACTTTTAAAGTGGGATTCAAGCCACTACATATAATGACCTCTAAGGGATTTGAAGCTGTGACCAATCATACTGAAAGAAAAGCGTGTTGACCTATCGTCCTCGCGAATATTTGATTATTTTTTTGTCGTATTAATGACTAGTAATATCCTGCTCATACTCGAGCACTGTAAAAAGGTATTTTTTTCATCAATATTTGCAAGACGAGAGAATCTCACCGTAATCTAAAACGAGAGGCGTAAATAAAAATTATACTAGAGGGGGAGCTAGGGTACTCTCTATGGACCCCCCCAGGACTAAATGAAACTAGTATTTGCAGAAGCTTCAAACTTCCCTGATTCACATGAGAAATGTTAACAAGAGAAAAAAGTGTTCCGAAGTGTCAAAATTCAATATGGTCGCCAGACGTAACATACGTTAAAAAAAACATACCTGTGTTACTTAATTTTTTTAGAGAGAAACTAACAACAATAGAATTATGATACATACCTTGTTTCATTTGGTAAATTACAGACAATTAGCGAATAATATTATGTGTATATTGGTCTACGTTTAGAAGAAAAAGAAGACGAAATCTAAAAAACAAACAATTTTTTACATAATTTTCTATTTGTCTTTTCCCTTACACTTATGCGACTGTTATTTGGAAGTCAAACTTACTACTAAAATATTTTGCTATCTATCCTCCATCAACATACACGAATTTATGGTTTACGCTTGCTTGGTTACGTAGAAAAAATATAATAAGTTATATATAGAAGGCAAATTTTAGCACAAAGCTTGAACTTACAAGAAAGAAAAATTTCTAAAAACATTGGTATATCGTAAGAATAAGACAATACATACATGACGGAAACATACTCAAATTTCTAAAACAATTGTTTCCTTCTTATAAGTACTCCTGCAGGCATATATGGAAGAAAATTTGACTGGCATCAGTTTTGTAAATCTTTCAAAATTGATGGAAATTTTCCAGATATTCAAATGAGTAATCATACATTACCTAGTTGTATATTTTCAGAATACTGTATAAATATTTTCGTAAAACATTGAAAAATAATATGAGTTTTTTCATATGCAATAAAAAACATTTTAAATATAGTTTTTTTTAAATGGAATATTTTTTCTGTGCGTATGCGCACAAGAATTTTCTAATGAAGATAGGGCGATGAAGACTCCCATGACTAAAAATTATAAAGTTATACAATTCGTTATTTATAAAGTTAGTTGAAAATACACAAAAAAATTAAAATGCGTTAATTGATAAAACATTTAAAGCAAAGAAATTTACAATGATGCATGATAAAAAAAAAATACATAGATTACATAATATACCATAATTAGATTACATAAAATAAGTAAAGTTGTCTTGGCAAGTTAAGTAATAACGAAGTGAATATGATTAGACAACGTTTACATAATTATTATATAAGAAGTCTAAGAACATTAATTACGTATACTTGTAATATATACAGTATATATGCTTAGATTATATATTTTTTATTTTTTGTTTGTGCATAGTAATCGATTATCATTTTAAAGAAACTATCAGGATTTTGTAAAAAAAATTCGTAGCGGAATGAATGCATTACACTTAACAAATTACTTATTTATTGCAAATACGATAAATGAAAAATGATTGAATTTGATTAATTGTGTGCTCTTAGTGGGAAATATCTCGAAAGAGAGACTGTAATCGTGGAAAGAAAATTATGAACATTATTACGGTTAGTTTGAAACTAATCGATGGATTGCATGAAAAGTTGGAAGGAGAAGGTACTATTCTGGTTTGCAGTGTGCATTCTTTCTTCTACCCTATCTCAGTCTGAGCCATACTTAAAAACCATAATTTAATCCAATTCAACACAAGTGGATCAAATGTGACGATGAAGACTAGCCGAGTTTTCTACTTTGATCTGCTGTCAATGGCGTGTAAATAGTTCTATGATGAAAATTTATAAATCGTACTGGCATTATGTACATCGATTCACACTTTCTATAGTTACTAATAAGGTTTTTCATGAAACAATTCCCTTCAGCTTGCTTGTTTAATCCAATAATCCACATCAAATTAAAGAGTGAGTTGCTTCTTGAGGTTCCGACAGTTTTTAAGTTCATTAAAATCCTCAAGAACGTTATTAAGGCCATTTTGTCTACTTTTCTTTGGATTCTAACGCGGAATACCTTCAAGATTAAAATAACCAATAAATTCGTTTAACCTTCACCTGAGTGTTAGTACTAATACTAGCTGTACTACATTGGATCTCTTTTATAGCATGGAAAGTACTTAAATTATGCAGCGGACGGATATTTACATCTATATTGTCAAACACATGCTGAAGAAACCTTCACTATTAATTTTTGATAGTCTTGCACTGATGAGAGATGTCATGTAAACATAAGTTTCATTATATAATGTGCAGACTCCAATGGACGATAATAGATTGAATATATACAGTATTGACACATATAATCAGTGAAGGGTCAATAACAGACTTGTTTGCATGGGTGACAGTAATAATCTTGGTCTTTCAGTTGATATTATAACATGGTTTATCACAATGTACTTCCTGGTAACTTTCTGTGATTCAGAAGCATTTTTATTTGTCGTTACTCCATCCATAAAGACTTAAAATGAGGTTTTCTCAGTCAGACTTGCTATCAATGAAATCTGGGTATATACTTAAGTCTTAAGCCATCGGCTGCAGCTAATACTATCCTTAACCATTCAGTAGCAGAATCAGTTTTCCTGTCGTTATATAACTGATACATAATTTTATGAACCGTGTCCGATAAGCAGAGTATATTTTTCCTTCCAGAAACATTTGAAACAATTATCCGATCCTTTAAACGTTATTAAAGATGTTTATCTCTATATGACAGCCATCCTCCTGACCAGATACACGTTTTGTAATATCTTTTAATTCGTTAAGAATGTACTGGCATTCGTCATCGTTTTATATGTACTCACATAACATAGAAAATAACTTCCCCAGTTTCTATTTTGGTCGACCCACGAGTTCCCTAATTGGTTTAGTTCTTGAAAAGTCTTTGGAACATTTTCCATGGAACTGTACTTCTTGTATCACAAGATTACTCACAATAAGAAGACTGTCTCTTACTCTTTCACCCCACTTATCATTTCGTAAGTAACAGTTTTTGATAAGATTTTCCCTTATTTCTAAAGCCACAACCATATGAAAACACTTTCTGTGCTCTGATAGGTCCAACACTGAATTCTTTTGCACAAACGAAGCAGTTTCTTCTTAAATCGAACGTTCCTTCTGAGGTCCTTAAACAAGTTGAAGATGTTGAACGATGAGATAGGTTTTCAGTCTGCATTGATGTATGATTTGCCTGCACGCGCTGTGAAACCGAATAGAATTTTCTCCTTCCAACTTTTCATGCAGTCCATCATTTCATTTCAAAATAACCTCAATAACGTTCGTAATTCTCTTTTCACTATTATAGTTTCTCTTTCACGATATTTCCCACTAAGATTACATAATAAATCAAAAGCATCCATTCTTCTTTTATTGTATTTCCAATAAATAAATAAATTGTTAAGTTTAATGCATTCATTAACGCTTTGATAGAAAATAATAAATATACCCCACAACATTCAGTTGAAAATACCACATCTTCAAAGGTAAGTTATATAAAATACTAAAATTACACACTTAATTTAATTTCCAACTAATTGAAATATGACTTACCTTCAATGAGATTCTATTTGCTTTTGCTGAGTACAGAAAATAGTTTACAATTGAAGTACATAATTCCTTTTTCTACATTTTTTTCACTGTCTACATAGCAATTTTGACGTGATTCTACCTTGTTGCAAGCTGGCATGCTATCTGGGTACGTGATATATTACATGAAAAGGCCGCAAGAATACACTACCAATTCATCATCTATTTTACTTGCCGCTACACAGTAAAGACAAATCGTCATAATCGATGGCAGCTCACAACAGCCTAATGTGGATATGGCACACATAGAAGATAAAGCATTGTTTGCACGCTGGCACGCCTCATTACTACCTCATTAGCTAACACACAAATTGTTCACACATATTGATACATACATCATGTTAAAGGCAACAACTTTTATCTCAAACTTGTTTTTCATTGCAAGCTACAGCATAAAAGTGTAAACATTAAAAGCAAAATAACGTAAAAAATTGAAATTTCTGAGATTTCGTCTTTTTTTTTCTTCTAAACGTAGACCAATATACGCATAACAATATTATTCGCCAATTGTCTGTTAGTTGCCAAATAAAAGAAGCTATGTTTCATTATTCCACTGTTGTTAGTTTTTTTTTTCTAAAAAAAATTAAGTAACATGGGTATGAATTTAAAAGAAATGTATGTTGCGGCTGGCGACCATATTGGATTTTGACCCTTCGGAACACTTTTTCTTGTGTTAACATTTCTCATGTGAATCAGGGAAGTTTGAAGCATCTCAAAATACTAGTTTCATTTAGTCCTGTTGGTGGACGGGGGGGTCCATAGTTCGGTACCCTAGCTCCCCTACTATATATATTTCTTAATTTATACGTTTTCTCAACAATAATTATCCTTATATTATTTTTTGTAAAAGCAGAATCAGTTCCCTTTAGTGAAATATTTTTTTATAAAATAGAGCGATTTACCTTAAGACAATTGCCATAAGCAAACAATGGAAGTAATTCAGACTTAATTATGATTCTAATCACATTATTCAAACTTTGAGAGGGCGGTGCATTTTTCCTGGGATGAATTGACTGGTGCATCTCACCTTTTCTTTATCAGGAGCTTCTGTCCTTTTTCTTCTAGAGAGATGTTTCACAAAGTGACACTTCGAGCTGATACCAACATGGAGCGAGAAATGAAGGGTATTGTTCTTTCACAACTACTCTGGTATATTAAACCACAAAACGAACAAAATTACAGACGACAATTCAATTTTAGAAATTACATGTTTTTCTTCAGCTCACAACGGTTCGTGGTGTTCTCAAATCTGGCAACCTTAACTCATGTCCTGACGTCATACAATGATGAAAATTCGCACAGCGACTTAAGTCGGGTGACAATACAATAATCTATTGTTACTTTCATATTTTTATATATGTTTTAAAAGCATATTTTAATATTATTTTTTAATATGAAATTCATTATCCTAAAACAAATAGGAGGTGTAATGTGACTGGTTGCAGAACACTTTAGAGTTTGGGCCACGAAATATTAGCTCAAGAAAATGTATATGAACACTGAAATAACTCGAAAAATAACAATAAAAAAAACTTTTTAAAGACATACTTTTCTTAAAGAATTTGTACTAAAAAGTAAAAAATAATTTTGTTATGCATGACTAGAAAGAAAAGAATGGGACGCGTCAATTCAAGAACTTATAAAGTGACTGTATATGAGAGCGCGATCCATGCTTCTCTTTTTAGTCATGGATAACAAAATTATTTTTTACTTTTTAGTACTAATTGTTTAAGAAAAGTATGTCTTTAAAAACGTTTATTTATTATTTGTTTCGGAAGGTTATACTTTAGATCAAATTTAAAAGACCAACTACTTACAATTCACAGGTCTTGTTTACACAAGTAACAACTAAAAACTATCATTGATAGTGTTGCTTCGGAGGTGAAATTAGTACGACAGGGGCATCTTTCCTGCTGACTCAACTAACCTATAATTACTCTCTCTCTCTTTCTTTCTCTTTCTCTCTCATCATGATATGGATGCTGGAGGATCTCATTATTCGAGATCTCGATCCACTTGCCTATCTCTAAATTTAACTGAAATGTACTTAAGACTCAAAAGTGGACAATATGGGTATCAATTTCAATATGGCGATTTCGTTCACAAGTTGAGTCTATTGATACATATTGTAAGGGTAGATTTACTCGAAATTAATTTATGGTTTATGAACCGGAAATGGTAAATGTGTATTAGCTGATTTCTTTTCTCAAGTTCAGTCAGTTATTATGAATATTGTATGGGTAAAGTCACTACCACCCTGGAAACTAAAGTATGAGCTATACAACGGAAGTGGCCAATGTGGGTATCAATCTATTCATTTTGCAAAGCAGAGTCGATTGATATACATGTTGTAGCCAGCTCTAGGTTAATGCTGATGCTCAGTAAACTACTACAACTCCTTGCACAAAAGTCCCCAGTATGTCACTGCATCTTGTATTAAAAATTAGAATTTACTGTTGAATGTTGCGAAAATAAAAAAAAAATAGACAAAAAACTAAAGTAAGCCAACTCCAAGAGAGATGGCCCTCTTAAGAACAAACTGGTATAGTACATTAGGAATTCATCTTCAAATAAGGTATAGATATTTATTATAAAATAACATGAAAATAAAACAATTGATAATATTTTGTTTTATCAATGAGAATTGTAAACATCGACGTTACTATGTTTTACTATATTTCCAGACCATACAGGAGAAATGCTTTACCAACTTGGGAGAGTACTTCACTTCAATTAATTTATCTAATAACTTGTTTATGGAATACATCCTAGAACACTTTAAAAGAATGACAATTTTAATGTGGCATACGAAAACGAGAAGAAGGAACATTTACATATAAAGAAAATATTTAGAAAATTGCAACGTTCATTAGATATTGACCAATCAAAATAAAACTGTCCAGAAAACTAGTCTCCTAAAACGATTTGAAAGGTACACAGAGTGTTACTTTTAAGAAATGACTTACAGAAAGATGCTATTAATTCTCAAATCTCCAGGAAAATCGAGTGTGTAAAACGTAACCACAGAGACAGAGGCCAAACATGTACTGTGAATATCTTTAAAAATTAATATAATTATTAAAGATATACAAATATTTTATACGATATGTTTTCAATATTGTCCGTTCGAAAAATGTTTGATATTTTTGCTACAATATTTTCAACTCGTACTTAATAAGATAAGTATATGAACATAGAACATGGTTCATTTTACTTCGACCCTTACGAGAGAATTATTGGGAAAATATTTTGCATATGTTTAACTATTTAATAAAGCTTAATTGAATTTAAATTTGAATGTATTTATATCCTTTAGATATCTCAAACACAGGCTGGGATATAGTGAGGAAGAGGATGTTGGAAGATAGTCGGCAAGATCCCAGTTTGTAGGTACCATTCCGGCATTTTTATGGGCTGACTGAGGAAAATATCTGGAAAAATTTCAATCAGGATGGGGGGCCCAAAATAAACCTTTATGAGTTTCCTCTCTCGGATGTAACTGGGGCAACTAATTTTTCAGCCACGTGGGTCGCCGACTGCCAAACATGGTTGAAAACGAAGTGATAACTGTCAACGGAATGCGGATTGTCAATGAGTGTCAATCTTCCCTAAGTGCCATTATCATCACATCGATTACAAAGTTGAATTATCATAATAGTATATTTACGTGAAGGTTCCGTTTCAATTATTATTAGATAATGATGCAAGAACAGTTATGTGCTAATAATATTTGCAAACAACGCCAAATTAAGAAGATCCAATTATAGCAGTCCTACTTGCTTGCACAGATCTCAACACAGTTTACATTCGCATTACACTAATCGCGAATTTCATCAGATAAAACTTTAGTAAACTTTATTTCGTATGGGCCAGTTTCGTCAACTTTTGACTTCGGCCTGTCACGATTGGTCCTATACATCTAGTTAAATCCACATGCCCCAGGGGGGATTAGAAACCCCGACTTTCGAGTCGCTGGCCTAAGACCTTGGACTGCGCGGCTACTTGGTCGGCAATTCTATCAGGTGGTTTGCAATCTACGGTAACTAGGCATCTTTAACAGTGAGACCTTTCTCTCGGATTTACCTCATTCGTGACAATTTGCGTTCGGAAGAAAAGACTTTTCTCCGGGACGCCGGACATCGTGCGATAATTGTGGAATATTCTGGAAAATTCGGGATGAGTATCAACCTTGAATATGGGTACCAATCTATTCTGTCAAGCTGAGTTGGACACAGGTATTCTATAGATGAAGACTCTGCATATACCCCCATCCTGAAACTAAAGTATTACTTAGTTTTTAATTTCAGCCCATTACCCATGATGCCCCGTCCATTTTACACTAAGGACAGTATTGATCACTTTCAGGAAATTTTGGGAGTTTAAATGTGAAGGGAGGTTTGTTCTAGTGGGAAATGCAGGACGGTCCAAGTTAAATGTGGATGGAAAATAACCTGTATAAGCATAACTTAACGAAAAATTAAAATTTCGTTTCTCGTGAATTTGAACTAACTTCAGTACTTGACATACTTAGTATAATTTAAGAGTTAAATCGACAGCTTTCATTTAAATCATTTTATCAAAATATTTTTTTCCATTAACGTTCAAGAAAGAGAAACTCAAATTATTAATAAAAGGCTAAATGTGTGGTAACAATCGTTATTGGTCTTTGTTAGCTCATAGCGACCAATGAAGAGGGAGGATTTCCAAACACATGACAGTGTCTTGCGAATTGGGTACGTGCCAATGAGATCCTTTCTTGTCCTTTTTCTTACTTTAGCGCTACGCAACACACACACGTATCCACAATCGCTATAGACACAAGCATAAAACAAAGCAAGCAGGTATAATTCTCCCCTTCGCTTCTACTATTTTTAGTTTTATGCCAATTGCTTGCAGGAGAAGTTAAGCAGGCAACAACACCACGAAAACACAACAGGAAGATATGCAGCAAAATAAACAAAAGCAACAAACAAATAAAAAAGTGCTATACTTTGCACTGTTACAAAATGAGCATTACAAATCCAGGACAGAGACTAGAGAAGAATTAAGGACAAACTCACTTTATTCCCGTGTGTCCTTCATTCTCTTTTCTGAAATGAGTTAGATAGTCACAACATGACAGAAACCAACTATGTAGCTAGTTTCTTTTAACTGTTGTACGTGTAGGATCTGTTGAAATTTTCCATTTCCCCTCTGTATACTGTATACGTCTACTGACCTCCATTTCCCATGCAATAGTATCGAAATCAAACTAACAGAAAACGTGTATATACAACTAAAACTGTTCTTTTCTGAAAATACGGAGTGATGTTTATTGATGGCATTTGAGACTTACCTGAAAACAAAAGAATAATTAAGTGAATGTTCCCCGACTACCTCCCCGCTTCCAACCCAAACCATCTCTAATTTCTTGCAGTGGTTTCAGTGAAAATCGACAATAGGGAGGGAGGTAAGCTCCGTGTATTTGGCGACAGAAACACTTCAGTTCCCACTAACAACTCGGCCAGGGAGGAGCTCTCAGCTGGTCCTGCGTAGCCGTTCGCTCTTCAATTTCTTGTTCCATCCGGATCACATTCACAACATAAACCATGGTATGTACTATGTGGAATAACAGTACAATTATATTTTCAACATCGTACCTATCTAACATGTCTCGGATAAAGTGTCTATACCACATAACTAACATTCTTCAGAAGTGACTAACCAATCATTGAATATCTTACTTTCGAGTGAGAGGGAACAAGGAATTTTATAGTGCAATCATTGATATGTGATCGGCTATGAAAAAATAATTCAATAAGTGAACTCGAACAAGAATCTGCTTAGTTCTGTGAAATAGTCGGATATACGATTCAAAATTTTTGCTATCCATACTTATTAGTTAGGTATACTGGTTTGTAATGTGGTTCTGAGGCTGCTATATAATTCAAATGAGTAAAACATACTGTGTAAAATATCTAGTACAATGGATCCAGTCATAGCAGTGAAACGCAAGTGACTTTAGTAGGCTGAGAAACATGATCCGTAAAATGTCTTCGGATGCAATGTAAATGAGATGCGATGAACGAATAATTGGCGATACCTTTCAAAATATTAAACAAATATATCTAAACGATGGGGTTGTAGGCCTCTGTGAAGTTTGGAACGCAACTTTGGATTGTACTTCATCTTCTATTCAACACCAGGGGCAACAATGTCTAGTCGAACGCTCAGCTAGTTTTACTGAAACACTATTATGTTTTAAATCTCAAAAGTTGTAGAAATTAACTAGGAAAATATGTTAATTGTTAACTGAGTCATACTATTCAAATGGTTTTAGCTCTTAAAGTTCTGATAAGACATCGGTGTACGGTCTAGGAATCAACTACAGTGATCATGATTTTCAGTGCTTAAGCTTATGAGATCGTGGTACGTCACGTCACATAACTTCCTGGTAACGAGCTGCAAATATACCATTTTAATTATTTCCGTATATGTTAAACATGTTTCACACAAGATTTTTGTAACTTATATTTTATGTGACAAACAGACAGCTCTCATATGAATAAGAGTTGACGCTCCTTGGCGAGCGCTTTTACGTCCAATACAGAAAAGAAATATTTCAGTGATATGCATAGGCTGAGCTATCTGAATGAACTTTCACGATGTGTGAGTAAACTCGTGTTAGTCTACCATCCGATCCTCAATGTAACACCCGGTTGCGAACGTCTAAGGAAAAAACGGAAATGTCTCTTATAGCTGGAAATGAAAATATGTTAACATGTTTTTCCTAACTGAAATCGTAATTCTACTTACACATACTTTCTAGTATCAAATATATGGAACAATCTATAAAGAAATCAATCACTTTTCTTACAAGTAAATCAAACTCTTCTTGGAGTTTATGGATAAAATGATAGGTTCTTCAATTTCCAGTTTAAAAATTGCACGTTGAAGATATTAATAACAATCCAGCCTGAATACAAAAACATCATAAGAAAGATTTTAAGGTAATCTGATTGAAGTGAGTCGCGGAAATCGGGGCTTCTGATTTGAAATCTGAAATCTGTTTGTGTCTACCTGCTTCCGTTGAGATGCTGGCCTACGTCTTGATCAAACTTTCGCTTCAGTTAATAACCCGGTTTTGGGTTACATATTAAACTATGACTCTGTTAAAACCCATTTTCATTTTATTCAACTTTAGTTAATACTGAAAAATCATGATTAACATATTTTCTATTTTAATGAAGACTACTGGGCTATGAACTTGATATTAATTTTAAGGTCTTCAGGCAAATTTGGCTCTGGCCAGATGGATGATGGTGGAAGAATTGGTGGAATGAAGAAAGTGGGAGGAAACAAGAGCGGCACGAGAAATCCCCACCCCCAACGGTTTCTGTCCACCAAAAAGCCCATATGGCACTAGCGGAGATCGAACTAGGGACCCCATGCTTAGAGGTGAGCACTCTGCCACTGAGACACCGTGGTGCTTCTGGGCTATATATGTAATTTCGGATTCCAATGTCTATGTGTGGGAGGATGCGTTAGTTTTTGCATCTTTAATAGAAACTGTGAACAACAGACCTGCCTTTTTATACAGTCACATTTTTTGTAAACTGATGTGCTGTGGTATGTAAAGTCAATCAATATGAAACTATTGAACTCCGTACTTTTAACGTGTATATGCGATGCCGTTGTGATTGAAGATAGCCCCTTTCAAACTATGACTTGGATTGCAAATTCCTTTCAAACCATGACTTGGAACTTCAGCTTATTTGATCTCCAAAATAATTATTTGATCACACAGACCTAAAAACTGAACGAAGTTGAACTGGTTTTAATTCTTCCTTCATTGACTTGGTGTGATGCAGTGACATCAATAGAAACGCTAGTGACGATAACTTGCCATGGCGTACAAAGCCAAGATATTCTTATTTGAAAGCAAGATTTAACCACTCAGCTGGATTATTTTATGAGCGTCTATCCCAAATTGCCACTTCTGACTTGTTTGTATTTTCAGAGTTCATAACAAGTATCTATCGATTTATGATAGAGTTATATCTTTATTCGCCAATGCACTGTTAACTGCATCGACCTGCACTATAAATTTGCAATAATAATAATAATGTAATAATCATTAATGAACTATAATATACGTTATTGGCAATTTGAAGATACATACTAGAATTTGAGGAAACTGTTGTATATAATTTTTAAACTGTTTTAAATTATACATTTTATTTGTTCACGTTATTAATGATTGCTTTACTAAACTTTACTTGCTTCGAGCTGAAGATTGATTGGTCAGTTACCCGTGTATAAAATGTGTGCGTGTAGTGTCGTTGATAATAATATTCTGAAACTTGAACGCAGTTTGTGTGTTTTAACCTATAAATGGTATAGATTTTCACATTGATAAATAAAGCGCAACTTACATACAGAAGAAAAAAAAGAATGCTATTTCTCTGTACGCAGTTATTATTATAAAGTTGGCAGTGGTAGTTAAGTTGGCGTTAACACTAGCAAAGAGAAAGAGCCAAATCTGATTCCATTCACTCACCTGCTCTACAACATTAATAGCTCTGTTATAATCACTTATAGCACGCAGCTACTTCAAGATTATCCTGAGGTACATAATTGGCCTGCTATAATAACACTATGCCCAGTTTAATTAGGGCACAACAGAATGGGTAAAAATAGAAACTCCGCCTATTTAAAAACTCTTAGGAACGCTCTAGCTACAACATGAACTGAGCCATTACAATGGAATCTGTAGATCATTGAACATTATATTTTGTATAATTGAATCTGAAACATTTCTGTAGGAAATATCACGCAGTATTGCGTAGCGCTAAAGTATTTTTTTAAGCGATTGAATTTCCCCATTCCCTTCATTGCAGAGCCTACTGAGTTTTAATAATAATAATATAACTGAGTAATAACTTCAACAGTTCAGTTTCTACAAAATGGTTAAGCATTCTAATGGAAATACTGGAATTGCTATGAAGAAACGGAAAATGAATATAACTGAGAATTAAGTCACGAACACGAAGCACTAATTAAATGGTATTATTTGGGAGAAGCCAGATTTCCAAAAACGTGGTTAAAGTAGTTGTATATCCTTGGTAGCATTACATCGAAAATCCAAATAAATAAGTTTCTATGCCAAGAAAATTCTATAAGGAGAAGGAAATATAATTTCAATATTTCTCTTCTTGTGCACTTTAAAGTACTATATAGTAATTTACAAAGTGTTATAGATTTGTATGATGGTAATGCAGGGATATCTTCTTTCATTTTCTTCCACTCCCTGATATTTCATCAATGATGTGGAATCATCAGTAAGAACCGGAACAACTTTATCCTGATTATTGTCAATAAATCCTGTTTCTGTACGTCAAAAAGGAAATACTATTTAAAAGCCTTTAGAAAGGCTGTAAACCAACAAAAAGTATTGCTGGCATCAACACAAATTCATCACTTTAGAAACCAAGGAGTTTTAATAAATTGAAATTCGTGTAATCGAAAAGAGTTAACATAGTTTTAGGCAGTATCTCACTTTTGAAATATCTTTGGTTGCCCAAGATTTACTTTATAATTTCTACATAGGCACGTTTCGTGAAATATATCAATCCAAGACACTAACGTATATAAGTTTTACAAACTTATTCTATTTAATGTTCTTTCACAAATATACGTAGCCGTAAACTTAACCAGATGATATCGGTTTATCAGTATTTACATAGTTGAGAGAAATGTGGCTTTTTACTTCGTCCAAAATACATATTGACGCCGAGACAAGCACTTAAATAACAGCTAAATCTTCGAGTATTCATTTCTCATGGTTGTAAAGAGTTACCAAAGAAGCTGTTTTGGCCTTATTTTAAAGTACATTACTACAAGCAAATTTTTGTATATTATGGGTGACAAAAATGTATAAAGAAATGTCAAGGTTACTGGTGAATATCATTTTATGATCACAGAAATTACTAATACATAGTAATAAACTTTCTTACTGTTAAGTGACCTCGCGATGTCCAAGAGGTTAGCTTGTTTGTTGTTTGGGAGCGTGGTCTTGGGTTCAGTTCCTGCCAAAGTCCATTGCACGGATTAGTTCAGAACCTATACTTTGTAGATCTCGTTTCTAGGAAGTACCGGGCGGCCGTAGCCACAGTTGATAGAGCGAGGAATCGGAAGGTCCTGGGAACGATCCCATCGGCCGCTTATGCTAACTGATGTTTCTTAAGGGTTCATCATCAGTCATATAAGATAAATGCAATGAAAGTACGTACTAACTAGAATCGGTCAACTTTTCAAAACCTATCCTGGCCTAGGCCTGAAGTGCCTAAAGGTCATAAATAAATTGAATTTGTTCCTAGGAGCTCATCAGCTCACAACAATTCTACTAATATGTAGAAGAAGGAAGGTGATGCACATTTGGTTCTCCAGTGGTATTGGGAAAGCACGCGAGTTCGAATACCCGTGACAGCAACTTTGTTGAGGTTTTCCAAAGATCCCTCAGTTTTAATGTCGAGATGATACCTCGATTAAAGTTATCTCACTTAATTCTTCATCTCTTTCGCCAAAAAGTGCTCGGCGAGGGACGTCATTCTGTGACTGACTTGGACTGTAGCTATCATTCATGTATATTGATGTAAATAAACAAGAATGGACAACTTCCAAGTTCATGCATTTTTTTAATTAACCCACTTTAATAAAATGATCTTCTATTCCATAAACCACACTAGAAAATTTCTTTTTTATTTTCGAAATCTGTAATAACAAAAAAATGTAACAAATTTTACAGTGTTATTGCTAAATTATGGAGCGTCTTCTCAAGTACCTTTTATTTGCTTAAATCCGCTTTGTTGAATTGTGGCTTAAAACCACACAATTGGCGATCGCGTGCACACGGGATCGTTCGTGCTTCTGCAGTATACGTGGAGACTTTCGAGTGAGTGCTTCTTCTACTGTTACGCAATAAAAATGTGTGATGCGAAGCTTTATTTGGAGATGGTAAAATTGTAAAGAAAATAAACCTTCCCATCCTTCCGTTACTTACCTTTTCTTCTGTAGTTCTTTCTTCATCCTTCTTCTTGTCGCTTATTTTACACACACAGCAATTTCACACCGTTTGGCTTATTCCTGTACGGGATAGTTAGTCATTTCGGGAATTTTTACTGCTCTGACGTAAGAGTAAAAGACCAGCCAGGAAAACATTCAAAAGGTTACGACACACTGAAGCCACCTCAAATACAGATTGTTTTCCTGAATTCTTCACACAATATAGAAACAAGAAACCAAGACAGTTGAATTTTAAAGGGCAGTATTTCAGGATTTAGGCCAGCTATTTATAAGCTAGAGCGAATTTAAAAGGCAGTAAAAAAATGTTCTCCAAAGAAATATTGAATAGTGTGCAAATCATAAATTACGTTTTATTTGAAATTACGAATTGAATTTTATTTATGTCCTTTAAGCATCTAAGACTCAGGTCACGTAGGGGAGGGGAAAGGATTCGGGAAAGTTTTGGTCCGGGCCTATATTGAAGGTGCCATCCCGGCATTCGCCTGGTATGACTGAGGCAAACCCTGGAAAATATTAAGTCAGGATGGTCGGCCGCTGAGATCGAACTCATGACCTCCCGAATGCTACGCCGAAATTGAAATTACGACAAATGCGTTTTGGCTATAAAGTTCCAATACAATTTAGAATTTGAGCAGTTAAAGAAAAACAATTTGGTATTCCAAACTGAATGACTAAATTTGTAAATTACAAGGACTGATCAAATAGTAATGATATTGGGTACAGAGGTAAATTAAAGGCAGCATGTATCCTTGTAATATAAGCAGGATTTGCGTTGCGTAATCATACAAGTTTCGTTGTTTTTTGAGGGTCACAGTGTGAGGACAGAACGAAACAAGGCACAGTTACTTCCGACTCCGGGCGATTTGGGGCTTTAAATCTTATGGTTTCTTTTGAAGAATATAGTCAATAAAGCGCAAAATGCAACTGAAACGGAACCCGGCTAAATGTTTGTTCTAAAGAATATGACGATGGAGCACTTCCCCGTTTAACAGTCTTCAGGTGGTTCAAGAAGCATCAACAGGCTGACAATAAACCAGCAAGCAGAGGGGCGGGAGGGGGAAGGAGTACTAGGGCGCTAGTTATGAGTTATAACTGAAGTAGCGATTAAGACAGCATCTGCTATATTGAAACAGGATCTAGAGAACTTGAATTAAATCTCGAAATGTCCCATCAGGATACAGATGAGATACTGAATTAAGGCAAGAATTTCCTGTTTTTGGTTGATTGACATATATTTCCACACTTCCTTTGTGCACAAAATTGTAATAATTACAGGGAAGATACTACAACAAGTGTACAGTACAAGAAATGCACTTTTTACAGTACTGATTTTAACTATTGATATTATGTACGATAACCTGAGAGCATGAATGTACTAACAATGGTTAGGTTGAACCTTTCCAACTTCTGATAGCAGATTCACACATAATCAAAACCGAACAGCCGTAGCTCAGTGGTAGAGTATTGGCTTAGCTTTCAGGAGGTGGTGGGTTCAATTCCAACGTCCCACCATTTTGACTGAGAGTTTTCCAATTTTTACCTGTCACACCAGACAAATGCCTGGATTGTACCTTCAACTTAGGCTCTGGCTGACAACTTCTCGCACTTTGTCTCGTCCTCTTTCCCGACCTAACCCTTAGATACGATAAATAAAATTCAAATTCCAAAAACAAAACAACAAGAACAACATGTAATCAAAATATTTCTTATTCCACACAAAGCGATTGTAAGCATTCTTAATACGTTTCAGGCGTTTTCCAAGATCTTCGGTTAAATCGATAGATTATACGTCACATCACAAAGACGAAACCACCAGAGACTGCATCAGCAACGTTCTTATAGTTCCTGGGAGAAGATTAATTTAATTTGTTAGTCGGCAAAATAATGCAAACCATCGTATACTTTCCTGCATATGTTGTTAATATGATGTCTAATTTAGATGTTTGTTTATAAGAAGGCCAAGATTGTATGGCTTTCCCGCTCAAAGCAACTGTGATATTGTTTATCAGAAGATTGGACATGTTTACGGTCTTGAGTGATGAGATATGCTACCAAAATTAATTTTGATCTCGTAAGATTTATTTTTAGCTACACCGAACGAATACCGGAACATGACCGAGAACAGAAAGTCAGGACTGTTTCAATCTCTGTCCGTTATGCATATCGAAGCATCCGTCTTAACCATACGAGGTAATTTTAAATTACCATTAAGTAAAAAAAATAAAAAAATAAAAAAAATAAAAGAAACTGAAGGAATCAATTGAAAAAGTGTACATCTTATTCTCAACTGACGAAAAAACATAGATACATGCTGTGTATTAAATTATTAATTTAAGTCAATTTCTCTTTTTGTTATTTTTTGTAACTTGCCGCAGACTGAAGTTCAGAAGATATCTCTTGTCATATGATGTGACAAAAGCATTTAAGAAAAAGAAGAAAAAATAGAAGAGAAAGAATGTGTCAAACACATGGGATATCACGTTCCCTGTCACCCAAACAAAAGTAAAAAAGAAAGTTATCTTCTTGTATGTGTTTGGAACTGTTGCGCTTGGCTTCAGACCAGAAATCTTGTCAGCTTTTTTTCTACTTATCAGAGAGTTGGCAGACGAGCCTATGTTTTGCATGGAACAGATGCTATTTGATATATGTTTTTCCTCACAATGTTGTTTTTCACTGCTACAAACGTTTGTACCTTTTGCAATAATGAATCTTCTAGAAAGTCCCCCTCCTCCTGAACGATGGTTAATCAACATCCACATTTCATCCCCTTTTCTTCTAAAGAGAAAAGATGATTTAATTTATGAGGAAGATACAAGTTCCATGGTGTTGGAACGACACAAATGTGAAGGTTTCTCTTAAGTTTTCAGAGTCTGCTAAATGTTCGTCCAAACTTATCATTTATGATATTTAGCGGGATTATAGTTGTACAAAATGTGCTACTTGTATTTCATATTTAATATAACAAGTGTGAAATATAATTGTCTCATAAATTTCTCTTTCATTGCATCAAATTTATATCACAATCTACACTTTAAATTACTAAAGTATTTCAAAAAGATGAATTTTTTGGCAACGAATTTATATGGAAGAAGGAGGAGAAATGTCAACATGTTTTAATGGATTCCAAAAACTAATTTCCCTCAAATGGACTATGTGTTTGTCTGTTATGAAATTTCCTTTTAACAGGGGTTTTCCTTAGTTATACCAGACAAATGTCGGAACGGTTTCTACTAACAAGGACTTCCAATATTCTCTCCCCCTACTCTACCCTGGCCTGAGCATCAGATGCCTAAAGGTCATAAACAAATTCATTCATAAAATATTCACTGTGTCATTGGATTACGACTAGTAGGTTTTCCTAAAGCTAGCATTTTCTTTAATTTAATGGCTTATAATATTGTATTTCCACCCTATTAACTAAGCCAAATATAGCATTAAGAACATCTTTAAGTTGGAGAAAAGTATAGTTTCTGTACTAAAAATTCAACTATGAAGCTAATTATTACCAACCGTTTGATTAAAATACCATATATTTTCCAATACTTAAAATAAATGTATATAATTTGCTGTATGTTATCAAGTAATCAACTCTTATTCAGTGTAAATAGCGTCGTGTCATATGCAAACAATTTCAAATTTATGTCAATACAAATTTAAAATATTTTAAGCCCAAGTAAAGACCATTTTCTAAAACTAAGTTTATTGATTTATTATTACTAAACCAAGAAGTTATATTTTCCAATAATGTAGACACGGACCAAAATATTTTGTGTTTATCTAAGCAAAATTATTTTATCCAGTTTCCATAAATTCCAGGAGTTTAAATTATTATATAGTTTAAGGAAATTAGTATTTCGGAGCAAAGCTTACAGAAATATATCCTATTAGCTCAGTAGAACATCTCTCTACTCCACTTTCCTCTGGCCCAGCCTATTTTCCTGCGTGCAACTAACCTGAAGAACACATTTTAAATATATATCTTAGTAATATTGGTCTTTTGTTACATATATATTGCTCAAGACTTTGTAGGAAATTTTGCTAAGTTAGTAGTCAGTTTCGTGAAAAAGGTACGGTTCGCGAATGAAGAAGTCTGCTTTAGTAAACACTCATTTGTAAATATACATTAACTTCACATGTCGATTGTTTGATAGCATAATGACTGAACAAGCTATTGATAAAAATAATTACTTAAATATTCCTGAAGAAAGTAATGGTACACTGGTTGTATATTCAGTCTTGGTATTCCGCTTTCCAGATTCAATTCCCGTCCCGACTATATGCGTTTATTAACAATGTTTATCCTTGCTTGATTAGGACGTTAATAAAAACACTGAAGGAAACACGTTCAATAAATTGTGGTAAACTGCATTTTTATAAAGCCTAAAGCACACATTTCAATTTAACCATGCGGTTTTAAGCGCCACTCTTTTCACCAAGCGATCCTGAGTTCAATCCTCTGTGGGAGTTTGTGTCTGTTTCAAATTGATTTGAAAGCTGGGAATGGCGCCTGTTCCTATGAAATGGACACGCCATGTCAGAGGGTAGTTAATTTCGTGATAATGGTTAGGAAAATTCGTGATACTATAATTCTGTAATGCACCATCATAATTTAATTGAAGTCGTGCAAAATGATTGTTTTAACATTTTCATTGCATAATTTACGTAGGTGATCTGGTTTAAAAACACCTTTTGCCAACTTGCCACTAAAAATTCTGAGCAAACACCGCCGTAATTTAAGCAATATCACTTACTTGTGTTGAGATAAGCCGTTATAATTAGAATGGAGTTACCAATGAATTTATCTTAATTTATATAATGCATAGAAGGGTGTCAAGGGAAACCCAGATATGTGCTGTATAGCTCATTCTATTGGACAAAATTGGAACTACAAGACTGTCAAAGAACGAAGGGGAAAACTTATACATGACCAAAGGGAACAATATTACATATTTGTTGAGCCGTTTAAACATTAAGCGATGAAGGAACTAAAACTTGATTTTTTAAATAAACCATTTTGTGACATTCCTTATTTTCTCCCGACATCCTTCATATCCACCTACAAAGTATCGCTTCCTATAACATGACCGTTTCTGCAGCAAGTGCATAGCACCAAATTAAGTTTACTTCTTATCCATTGCTCGATCAAGCACAAAGAAGCCGAATTAACTGATATATCGTGAATTTAGTGAGAACTATGAGAGCGTAATTGAAGATTGAATGCAATACGTAATGTCTTTTTTTCGTAATAAAGAAAATAACACGAATTTACCTCTATCACGAAATTATCTTTAATAAAATACTTGTAAATGAAAGAGCGTTATTGATATCAAGGAAAACAATATTTCTACATTAACTATCATTATTAAGATTAATTAAAAATCTATCTCTTTGCGACAGCAATATGTACTAATATAAAACTTTGAATGTTCTTAGTTTGTAGATGTTACTAAACGGATAAACAATTATTTTAAATATATTTTGTTTCTTTTACTTACAGGATGAACTAGACAAGGAACAAGTTGCCAGTAAGTATATTAAATTAGCTGATATTGCATCTTCAAATGGAATAATTTGAAATAACTTTATACTTTTTGAATTCAGTATCAATATCCACTTCAAGGCATAAGTTACCATTAAAAGTAATCAAATGCTATTTGCTAAATATAAATGGATCATAACTTAATAAAGTTAAAATCTTCGACAGCAGCTATTAATTTCCTCTATTCATACTGACAGAATTTATTAATCTGAATGCTATTAATATTGGAGTATAAAGCTATTTTTTAAAATTTCAGACCATTGTTTTAATTTCTTGTTAACTTTATTTATGCCTGGGGTGTTAACGCCTAAGAAGGGAACTCAGCCTTCCATTGGGTTATAAAAAAGGAATGCGTTATTTGTTTCATTAATGCAATTCACTGAGTGAAAATAACAATACTTTTGCGGAACTCCAATGTTTTATTATTAATATAGCACCTTGAACTAAATTTGAATCTATAATTTGTATGGCTTAACTAACAAGAGGCATTTTTTCTTTTAGTGCTGAAGAAGGCCTTCGAGGCTTTTGACAAGGAGAAGAAGGGCAGCATCTCCACCGGTATGGTGGGCACAATCCTGAACTTGTTGGGTCATTCCGTTACAGACAAAATGTTGGCTGAAATTATCGCAGAAGTTGATGAAGACGGTAAAAAAAACTTTATTTTATAAACAATAAATACATAATGGAAGCTTAGATGTAATTATACTGTACTAAGCGAAATTAAATGTTCATTGACTTATTCAGTAAAAGTTGGTTAGAGTAGCTTTGTATAGTTTCTTCCTGCATATCTTCAAGGAAGAAAGTGCGGTATTTCTTCGAATCGAAGACGCCATCGAATCTAAGGCGCGCCTCAATTTTCGCATCATTTTTTCAGAAAAAAAAATCGAATTATCATAGGGTGTTGCAGTGTTTATTTAAACATTTATATTGTACATGTTTATTTGTTTACAAATATAGTATACATTACTTTACCTTGCAACATCGGAAAATTATGTGTTTAAGTTTTTTTTTTTTTTCAATCAATCTCTTCACTTTCCGTGTCACTCTCACCATGAGCAGAAGAATCCGTTCCAGTGCTCAGGTCAAAATCATATTCAGTTTTATCCTCTCACAACAGGTTGTCCTCTGAACCATCGAGAACATTGGTCAGGCAACACTTCTTGAAAGATTTTATTATGATACTATCAGAGACTTCTTTCCAAATCCTGCTACCGGTTCCTTACTATATACAAGTGAATCTCGCCAACGAAACGAGACTACCAGTATGTACTGGAAAACAGCAAGATTCTATTTCCCGCGCTTTTCCGATTATGAAACTGATAACATTTGTTGTTGACCAAACACCGCCCAAAAAGGGGGAAATATTCCGTTGACAATTTTCTCATTAGGAAAACAAAATGATGATTGTTGTAATGCAGCTACCGGTAATTTTAAGGAAAGTTAAGAAAAAGACGCCATCGAATCTAAGACGCACCTTAATTTTGAACATCTAAAATCTGATAAAAACATGCGCCTTAGATTCGAAGAAATACGGACATTTAGTCAGAACGCAAAATTATTGTCCTTAGTGACTTGATAATTTTACAGTAAAAGCTTGGTCACCAACATTACATAACATTTTAAAATAATTTTATTATTCTGAATGGATAGTGTTGAAGCATTAGGGTTTCCTGTCAATAGACTTTATGTCCTATGACAACAACAAAATTTCATTATCTTCGTGTTTGTCCTTATTTAAAAGAATACTGATTGTAAACATTGAGCCAATGAAAGGACTTTACAATAAATTTCTTCCGTCCAAACTTTACCAATAAACAAGTTTAATATATTAGAATAGATAGCAAGCAAAAACTGAATTGATAAAAAGGAAGTAATTAAAATACATTAGATCTTAAAACTATGGCTTTGCCAATTTAATTTGAAAAGGTGATAGTTCAATAGAAAAGGAATATATACTACTTGAATTTATCTAGCAAAATATTTAATTGTGATATCTAGTAACTGAGAAAGAGCAGTAGGAGGTGAAATTAACAATAGGAGAGAAATATATAACACTGCGACTCCGTAGTTAACGTCCTCTGACCATACTGGCTTTTATTTCTTAAAGTGTAGGTTTCTCATATTGATAACTCATTTATAACATGTAATGCAGATCTTATACCGATATTACGAAACTAAAGAATTGAAATACTATATTCAGTACACATACAGAAAATATAAAATATTTGATACTCTGAAGAATTTAAACTTTTAATCGCAAGCTACTATTTCATTCAATATACCCAAAAAATCATGTGAAGCATTCTTGACAATGGTATACAACGTGAAATAATAAATCTATTGCAATAGTGTCGTACTACAATATCTAACAATATTTTCTAGTTGAATACGAAACTTTTGTTTGATGCCATTTGACTATTCTGGCCAAACATTATACTCATGAGCTTTCTTTGTAAATGTCTATTCTATTATCAACAAGCTACAAACATCAAAGTGGTTTACAACTGATATGTAGCATGTGGATTCGGGTAAAGGGAACATAGCTAGTTAAAAATAATGAACTTGGGTTTCGAATGTTTTGGAGCGGATTGTACTCTGTTACCCAACAACAGCTATATTTGTTTTTATCTTAAGTTTCTCTCCAGCTTGTTTTATTTGAAACACCTTTCAGGGCTCCCATATTTATGTTCTGTTATATCACACCCTCTCCCTGCATCCACCATCATTCCATAACGGTATCTTAACACTCTTATGGCACGCATACAAGAAGAAAATTCCACGACGGCTGAGGTTAAGAATAGATTTCTGTTGGCCTGCATAGCTTCTTATACATGACTAAAGAAAACAAAGCAATACGTTAAATACGTAAGCATCTGATTCTGGATACGAGGGAATATATCGCATTGCCAAAGAAACCTATAAGCTTCACGGATTGTTATTTTTTTTTTTCTGTATCAATACACTCAATGTAAGTTAGTGATGTAATTTCGCATACATTTAACGTAGCATGAAAAGCAGAGAAGGAAAGTTAGCATATCTACAAGAGTAACGGTATAGGAAAATTTTACAGTCCAATACTTGATGTTAGAAGCAAAGGAAATGACGTGGACATAAAAATCTAATTTTAGACAACATCGCACATAGCCAATAAGAATAGAACATGGATACTCGAAACACAGAAGAATAAATACTCCTCTTCCTTCTAGTTGCACTTTTAACTTTTACGTCACGAATGAATTCACACTGAAAACACGAAATCATTAAAAACAAACTTTACGATGTATCAAACAGCTCCTGAGTGAAGAGTACTTGGTCCAATCCTCTACACAAATAAAGTGAATGTCATTTTTCGTGAACAAAGAAGAGTTCTGAGTTATATAAATTTCCTGTTTACATTGCTGAAATGATGTATTAAAAAAAATACACAGTCTAAGAAGCACAGATAACTCAAAGATTAGTCATTTCGTAATAACGTGCTCTTTATTTCTTTTTCATAATCTTGCACATTACGCAGAACTAACAATTCGTTAGTTGTGTTTGAAAGGACAAAAGTGTATTCATTGAACCTCATTTCATGTTGAATTGACGAGCGTGTAATATTTGCTTTAACAAAATGTTTTTTTAAAGCGATCTGTTATAACTACAAAAATAAAACAATAACGTTACTTTCTACCATCGTTAAATTATATAAGGATTGCATAAGCCAAGATTTAGAAGTGGAATTGAAGAGTAAACGAAGGCTCAAGGTAGTCTTATATATATATTCCAGAAATATATGCCACAGAAACGGTCAAATTTTGTAGAAAGAAATCTTCGACTTTTGTGTATTCAAGTACAAAATAAGGCACATTTTGTGTAACATAAAGGATTACCTCATTTTTAAATTCTTAAATGTCACTTGTATCCCTTGGTTTCTGAAGGAGACTTATGAAAATTCATAGTTAAGTCATTGAAAATAGCAAAGGGTATGTATAAATTTTCAGATACTTGATTCATTGAAATAAACTCTAAATTAGCCATAAAAGTTCACTTATTTGTACGCGTATTTTACGGGAACTTTTGTTTGTTGATTTTGTGACTACTGTATCCTCTATGTTCCTATCAGAATATTATTGGAAGAACTGTGATTATTATTATTTTCTTTTTTTTACTTTTTTCTATGATGCACCGTATAATTTTTAATTTTCTGATAACTTTTTTTTTTAGTTTAATTGAAATTTTCGTTTACTGAATTTATGGTTTTTGGTTAGGGTTATTAATGATTAAATTAAAAATACAGTAAAATGTATTATAATCAAATTAAATATTATATCTTTTTTGTTTTCTATACATACATTCCAAAACATTAGTCGCCAACCAGGGTAGTCGTGCGGTTTGAATCGTCAGAACAGCGTCTCCAAAGTTCTGAGTTCCAATCCTGGCTGAGGCATGGATGTTTGTGAAAAAAAAAAATAATGCCGTCTATAGTTCCTAACAATGACTTACAAAACGAAAGTTTACAGACTTCTACAAAATATTGGTCGATGTAAATTAGATCGACAGATAATTAGAACATCAAATTTAGAAATAATGATATAATTATGATTAACATTTTCCTAATTACGTTACATTTACCTTTATTTTTTGACAACTCAGTGTAAAATGGGCATTATTGGGGTTCTTGTTAATAATTAATCAAATAAATAAAATGTGAGATATAAATTTTTCGTGAATGCGAGACAAATCGTTGATTGACGCAAAGTGTTTTTTCTCTAAATTGTGTAAAAAAATCCTTACTTGGTAGTCAATTGTTTAATTAACAGTTTCTGAGAAAAAAAACTATTGTAATGCAAGATTTAGGTAATACTAAAATACGCAAGTACGTTTTATACAGCACAATGTAATTAAAGTATCTTAATTTTAATGTTATAATTTTTTGCAGCAGCAAGTAACCAAATATAGTTTAAAAATTAAAAGATTTTTCATACTCATCCACAGTAAATTTCTATTATTACAGCAATTTTTATGTTTCTATGTAACTCTCCAGTTGTCACTGTAGTCATTAATTTGTCCCATTTTACCTAAGTGTTTCCGCGCTGTTGGGAGAAATCGTTCAGTTCTTTGGCTTGATTTCACATAGTAATTAATTCCTCTTTTGTAAATGTTCAAAGTTGTGAATTATTTTCTTATATCTGAATAGGTTCCGGAGAACTGGAGTTCGAAGAATTCGTAACATTGGCTGCCAGGTTCCTGGTTGAAGAGGATTCAGAAGCCATGCAACATGAACTTCGTGAAGCCTTTAGGTTGTACGACAGAGAAGGTAAGTACTCGATTACTACTACCTTATAAACTCGCATCGAATAAAGGAAACGAAAAAAAAAAACGCTCTGTAACGAAACCCATATTTAAATTTCTCCAATTCGAACTCGGAACTGAAAAGTTTTACCGAACAAAATATTAAACAAACTGAAAACTCCATAGTAGTGCTTAAACATGAAATTAAACTTAGGATATTCTAAAGTAACATGGGAGAGAAAGAACCGAATTTGAAAATTAAACTTTAATTACCATGTTGTAGATTGCTATTTATTGTTCAAAAATCCATTTCATAACAACATGTATTTTAGTGACACATTCGATAGTTATTTATTTTATTTACTTGTTTATAAATGTCTATTTAGTTTCCTAGTTTTCACATTAATTCAGTTTATTTATTTATTCTAAACATTATGCGTGAAAACAATTAGCATTTTCTTCTGTATAATATTGTTTCCTGCACCCTGAACTTGTGTTTATGCATATTAAATTTCCTTAATATTTTATTTCATTTCTATAAATATTTCATAGTCATACTGAAAATCTGAAACATCACTTTGAACATACGCCATACCTGCTTGTCCAGCTCACACAAAGTAAAGAGAACAAGTTAAAGTTTGCAATATAATACCAATTTTACTTTAATTTAATTTTTAGTAACAGTAAAAATTACATCGAAGATTTATTATATAGTATTGTTATTGTGAATTATGTTGAATTATGAGTAGCTTTACACTTTTTTGCTATTGTTTTATCCTTACGTTGTCATGTTACTGAGGCTGTATTAGCCATACATTTATCCTTTTTTTTTTTTTGTGAAAATTACTTACAAAGCTATTCATATCAAACACTAATCACTCAACAGGTAACGGTTACATCACTACTGACGTCTTGAGAGAAATCTTGAGGGAGTTGGACGACAAAATCACAGAAGAGGAGTTGGACATGATGATTGAGGAAATTGACTCTGACGGTTCTGGAACCGTTGACTTTGATGGTATTGTATTTCAAAATATTTGGTTGAAATTGGTTTTCGTTTCTTAGAATTAGTAAATATTTAGAAAATAACTTAGACTAAATTCAAAAGCAATCATATAGGTCTATAATTCAGTTGGAACAATTCGATGAACTTCCGGACTTTCTACATTTCCATATGAGTAAATTTCAAATTAAACTTTTCTGGTACTGTGGATTACTGCCTGAAGTTTTCTTCGCAAGTTTCATGTAAGCACGCGAAAAATAAATAAGATATATAATTCAGTTATAAAGAATAAGGACAATATATTGCAGATTGTATTATAAATCTGCTTTCAATTTAGGGCAATATCACACACTTGAAAGTACCTTTCTGTGTGAATAACAGGAGAAATGAAACTTGTGTTGAATAAATAAATGTATTTTTCAATTATATGGCAAATTACTGCAATTTACTGCAACTTTATGATTCCTTCGAAAAGTGGTTAATATTATAAACGAAATTATAAGTTCCCAACGAAAAGGTTCACATTTTTCTCTTAAAGAACATTCTGAGTTGCTTCGTTCAATTGACCCTCACCGAGTTAAAGCACTGGGCCAGACGCACGGAAGGCAAAGCACGGTTTCAATCAACCAGTCAGTCTCAGAATCTATTCTCTATTTTATTTAAGGCCTTTATACAACTTTGACATAGGCCAAATGGGTGATGATGGGAGAATTGGTGGAGTGAAGAAAGTGGGAGGAAACGGGAGAACCCCGAGGAAACCCACGCACACTGTGTTTGTCAACCACAAAGCCCACATGACACTAGCTGGGTACTCCACGTACCAGAGGAAAGCGACCAGTCAGCCAGGGAGGCTCATTTCTAAGAAACTATGTGGGCTGCAAACCAAAACCGTATTATTTCATTCACAATAATTTTAATAAATGTGTATGCAGTATGAGAGTCACTAAAGGTAATGAATAACCCGTTATAGTCCTATATGAATCTCTGATATATATAATATAAATAATTGTATTTTACTAAACAGTTAACTATAATTTACATACTTTTATTTAGATTGTTAAATCTCATTCGGTAAACTAGTTTTAGTTTTAGTTTGTTAACACCATACTAACGAGTGTGCTTTTGGTACATCCTAATGAAACACTAACATGATTCTTGTTTTTCTTTGTGATTTACTTGCTTCTATGCGCCTTTTGCACGGTAAGTAACTATATCACTATGTTTATACTTCGTTTGTTTCTTTGGAAACCAATTACAACGTATATTAACTAAAGACAACTTATCGCAATTGTTATTACTATTGCGCTATTATATGATGATGCCCTTTAAAAGAAATGAAACGCAATATTGCTTCAGTTGCGTCATTTTTCAACAATGTAAGTTACTCTCTCCATTCGTATTAAGTATATTATGAACCTGTTCCTACATTTATATTATGTACCTTAAAAGTAGATAAGTGAAGAGGTGCCAAGATTTAAGACAATATGGCTCTCAAACATGAAAATTATTCCACCATATATGTATGTATATGATATATCCCTTTGGGACCTCTTGAATAACATATCTGTTACAGGTTCTGCGAAGATTAGAGGGACGGTTGCAAACTATAGCTAATATATTCAGTATTCTCCATTCTATAATCTTAGCATGATTATCAACATTGTTCTTGAATTTGAGACTCAGTGAGACAGAGAGCTTCGCAGCCTCAGTTCTCGATTGTGATAGCAAAAACGATTGAAGACAACCTTTGGGAAATTTATGTTCCCAAACCGCATAATAATAATAATAATTTCTTAAGAACTTTTGCTGTTTCGACTTGAATACATCATGCTTTAGTAATGTGATTGAAAATGAGGCATCAAGCATAAAAAAATTCTTAAATAAAATATTGTAATTTTGAAATAATAATTTTAATTATTATAAATGTGCATTTTTACATAAATTTGACATTGTCTTGTTCTGTCATGCTCTCTGGAAATATCAAAAGCGTGATCAGTTTGAATTTGTGAACAAAATGGAATGTACAAATTGTACAGTCAGCATCAAAAGTTTGTACCCTGTCGTAAAATTTCTTCCGCGAATAATCTTGGAATGGATAAACAGATTTGCGTTACAGTTTTCTCTAACTTACAGAAAACCACACTTTGTTTAACTTACAGGGTATTACACGCAAATTGGTCTATCCTTACCATAATTATTCTAAAAAAAAGATTTAACGAATGTGTACATACTCAAGGCACAGACTGTATATTATTATAACAAGACATGTATAACGGATTAGTTAATCAATACAATATTTATTTAAATCTCTCATAATTTATTAAGGGTTATCACTAGAATAAAATGTACATAAATAATATTTGACTACCAAATCAAATAAACAAATTAATCTAATCATAATAAATAATCGGTGAGTAATAATTTATTACGAGGGCTGCAAAAATCGTTTTCTGTCACTGCTAGTCAATTCAAGCATCTCTAAATTATTATTTTTTAAATAAAAGTTCTCTCCAAAATTTCTATGCAACTTACACGCTGACATTAACTGTGTCGCTTTAACCGTTGTTTTATTCTTTCTACATGTTTTCTAAACAGTTACTGTGATCGCTTTTTTAAGCTATCTTCGAAGCTTCTTTTTAACGTGTGCTGCGCAATGCTCAACTTTATAGATAACTTTCACTACATCCTAATTGACGTTTATGCTGATATCATTATTCACATTTTAAACAAAATAATACGATCGATTCTGAGATATATATGATCTTTCTTCTTTACACTCAGTTCGTCTCGATTTAGTAACTCTAATTCAATAGTAAATACAAAAAGAAATTCATAAACTCCCAACGTGAATCATAAATATGAAATTTTATTTTCATATCACTATATTGAATTTCAATATAGCAGAAATATTAGTTCCTAATACGTTTTATGAATAAAGCGTTGTAGATAAATTTTGATGTTATAAATTAGTAATATAACAAACTTTTTATCTGAAAATGCAGAAAAATAAGCTCAACGAGCAGATTTGTTTGAATTTGCAAGTTTAAAAGTCGAGACGTACTTTGTGCGAATAATGCTTACTGGTACGTGCTGCTTTAACATGTACATATGTTAGCTTCTGATTTAAATATTTTTCGCTTAGCGTATATTTATTGTTGACATTACACACTTACTTAATCAATCGACGTTGTTAACCATTATGAGGACTAATGGTATTAAAGAGCAATAGAGACTTCTATCTGCTCTTATGCATACGATAACCTCATTGTATTACTTCTGTAACAGACATGCGTAATTCAATACGCAATGTCTTATATTTTTACATTATATAAGATTCTTTATCTTTGTGTGTTACTCTTTTGCAACGTTCCTTTGTAGTAGATAATTACTGCCCTATATTCTATGTTTCACACTAATTATTGTAAGGATAAAATAATACTAGGATATGATTAAGAAGTTATTAAGTTTAATATAATATTTGTAATTATAACCATTGTTTTTAGTGTACAGAGTTAGTTGGACTTTGTTTAAAGTTTCTTTAGTAGTTCTAAAGATACGTTCCATGGGTTTAGAAATATCTACTTTTTCTTGATTGTGTCAAATTAATATCGGTTTTCTTGGTAATCTGTCTATTCGTTCGGTCTGGATTCGTTAAATTCACTCTCTGAACCATCAGATCTCTAGTCTAGTTTCTAAATAGCAAACATTGAAATGTTAGAATTACAAACATACAACGTACATACATATTTTTGTTTTCTAGTAGTCAATTCAGCAGATTACTGGACAAAGTCCAACTAAATCCAAATATTAATAGATTTTAGTATAACTAATAGTTGTTTACATTATTTTTAACTAATTAACATTCAGTGTAAACGCTAAGCGTTAAAGTAATGATCATACAAATCTAGCTTTTCTTTAATAAGTAGTATAGGATATTAAGGTCAAGTTAAGTTTTAGGTAAAGTTAAGTACATAGTAAAATACTGTATAAAGTAATTCTTTAGTATACGAGTTCTCGAGAAGTTCTCGTATTTGCCAAGAAATAGTTCTGATATTGAAAATGAAGTTCTTAAGTATTTTTAATTTCGAAAATGGTAATGTGCATGATGCTTCTTACAGATTTTGGCTTACAGCTATACATTGTTACGGAACCAATGACATTTCAAAATTGCATATTAATGCAATGCACATGGTGAGGAAAGAGAATCTTTCTTTTAAATCATCCGTCATTCTTTAACAGGTGTAGCAAAAATCTCTGACTTAGTTTCAAATCTGTTCATGGCATTCTAGGAATACAACATGACAGATGTTCTGTGATACCAAAATAAGGCAGATAGTAAGATATTTTGCATTTATTTTATCTTATCAATTTTCAAAATTAATTTACAGAACTAAGCCACATTTACAAGTAACATCATAAGCTGAACACTTTCAAAGGAAATTCTACAACATAATAATAATAAAGAAACATAGAATTAACAAGAACAATTAAATACAGAATCAAAACCATAATAAGTAATAAACGCAATTTTAAGCAATGTATGGAACGTGCAAACTGAAGCACTTTAACGAATATTTCTTTAGAAACAGCGATTGACGTACACTATCAACAACATTGTTTTTAAGACTCTTTATTAACTAGCCTCATAATCGAGTAATATGAAAATATTCATTGAATTGTACTTCAATCTAAAAGGTTCATAATATCTCAGTCTTCTGATTCCAACGTTCACTCGTGAAATTAATAGTAACTGAAGGCAGTTCATATTGCCATCATTTAACTTTTTGAAGATCACGTAAAGATATGACCTTTCAGATAGAGTTTTTTTTCTATATTTTTCTAGTCAAGATATTTGCAAAATAATTACCTGTTGTAGAACAAAATGACACTTACTAATTTGAAACACAATCCATAAAAGTATTATTTGTTAAGTACTATCCTGATTTGCTACTTATAATTATGTGTAATAGAATATATAATTTCGCTGCTCCAACTTATTCTTACAAGAGTAACATAGCATTCTATTCGACTAATAAGTACCTGGTCTCCATTAATGGCAGAAATATTGTGTTTATGAGAATACATTTAATGATTTCGTTCAAGCATCATATATATTCAGCCATTTTTATTCACTTCTGGATGAAGGCCTTCCCAGTGTTTTCCATAGATCTCGGTCAACTGTTATCCTCATTCATATAGCTCCTAAAAGACTCCTGATTTCATCTACTTTTATCTTGTATTTAGACGTCTCCTAGGTCGTATGTTTTCTCTGGAAATTCAAGGTGGAACATTAGTTATCTTCCATCTCTTCATCCAGCTATATGGTCGGCTCATCTCTGCTTCATCTTCTACGTAGTCTTGATTACGTCTTCTACCTTTGTTTGCGAGTGAATCCATTTATTTCTTTTCCTGTACCTGCAGTTTGTTGCATGCAACTCTTAATTTTTGAGCCATTATCACATTTAATGTTCCCTTTTCGCAACTGTATATCATCACAGGAAAGACATATTGATTATATACTTTACGTTTCAGACAAATTGGTAGCTTGCTTTTGAAAATAGTATTAAGTCTTCCAAACGAATTCCATACCATTTTTCATCTTCTAGTTTTAATAACTCAGTTACCCTAAGTAAACATACTCCTGAACTATGCCGATTTTCTCTCATTAAATTTTGTATTTTATTTTTCAGTATTTTTGTTGTACATTACTTTTGTTTGATTTACATTCATTTTAAGTCATATTTTCTAGCTTTCATTACCCAGCTTTTTCATTTGGATGTGTAGTTATTCTGCATTTTAAGGAATTAGGATTGTATCTTCAGCGAATCATAGGTGATTAAGGGTTTCGCCTTTGATGTTTATTCAAAGTGTTTAAATTTTTTAACATTTCCTCTACAAGGGTAGAAAAAGGGTTTTTGGAAAGATTACATCTCTTTACCTTATAACTTTCTTGACGTCACTCCCTTGCGGATGTGGCAGTCGAGTATATCTTTCACAATAATTTAAGTTATGCACCTTTGATAGCTCGACTTTTAAGTGATTGAAGTACTGTAGTCAAGGAGACCGAATCGAAGACTTTGATTCCACATAGGTCATATGAAAACTCCAAAATCACCAAGGGATGGTTGCTCGACCATTTTGTTAATATTTTCTATGTACGCCAGATATAATATTACTCTGGTGTCACCTGTTCAGAACCACACTGAGAAACATCTAATTGCAGGCGATAACAGTACGGTTATATTTTGATTTTATCCTGAATCTAAGAAAAAGACAGAAATTATGGTTCCTAAATCGGAGTTTTGTTGTAGCTGTATTTTCTGTTTTGGTAATAAGCCATCATGATTTTTCGAAAAACTGTGTGTAAAGGAGAAACACAATGTGCTACGTAAAACGTTTACACACTCCATGCTTGAAGTCAATTTTGCAATTACAATACATTCTATGTCACTACACTACAACTGAGTTGATGGATTTTAATATATTTATATTTCTCTTTATTTGTCCCCATAGTGTAGTGGTTAAAGGAACGGACTGCAAATCACAAAATTTTAGTTTCGTATCCAGCGACAGGAAAATGCAAAAATTGAATTCTACATAAAGGAAACTCTATCAAAATCATAGCAGAGATGCAGCTTTAATATAATGTAGACTAAAGATGTATAGGAATCTATGATTTTTTATCAATAGTGGACTATTATAAAGAAATTGATGTTTAAAATGAGCATATGTAAGATCCAGTCCATTTTGGTAGAATAACTGTACAATGGACAATTCCATTACGTGACGTCACATTAGTAATTTCATCAAGTTTAGGCATCCTTTTACAGCAAAACTATAAGTACAAAAAACTCATTACGCGTAATGGAATAAGACATTATTTAACCAAGATTATGATTGTTCTAAACCTGCAGTAAAATATACGTGCTTACGTTTATTTAAACAGCAAAATTTCTGTGTAATTTTATTGGGCTCACAAAAATTAATTTACAACGAAACTAACTTCACTAATGTATTCCTGCTATCTTTCTAGCTCAAACTGATACATTACACGACCCTCTTCCTATTTCAAAAAGCTTACAAGATTCAAGATGGCAGACCTCAAAATGGCAACAAAAGCCTCCAATTGATACTGTCTTTCCCCTAGTAAACATTAATGCGTATATGTTTTTCATTTCTTTGAGTGATCGTTTTACAAATAAATAGGCGTTTTATAATAGTAGATCACACTGCAAACACTTATCCTTACGGATCAGACTTTTGGCTACCGTACCTGCCTTTATGAACAAAAATGCTTTCAATCGTGCTTTGCGGACGTTTCCTGATGTCCGCTACTCTTCTGCCACGTTTAGTTAAAAAGAGCTCTGAACATCCACAGGTCTACCTCACAGCTCTGTATTCGTGCCTGATCTTAGCCAGGCTCCCTTCCGCGAATACTTTCTTTACAATCAAATAGACCTTAGTCTCAACATTTTGTTAGTGAGCCAGTAATTGGTTGTATGCAATAACGTCAGCAGAAATCCACATCCTAAGCAGTCATACCTTCATTACCTAAAATAAGACATGGTAACTGTGAAGTGCAGACATCGTCTGGCACAAGAATATAGGGTTATACAGATCGGCCGATATGTGTCTTTTCGCAGTATATTTTAGTGCTGTAGGTTACTTATAATATCGTAATTTTTTTCCGTATAATGTTCTGTTGAATTACTAACTAAGAGATTTATATGCACAACAGATCGCACGAATGTAAATACGCGATTCTGGTATGAACTAAGGTCTATCGCTACAAATTTGGTTATTTGAATTATAATAATACTTGTAATAGTGTATTTTGTTGATGAACATTTTCCCAGTGCCGGATCTAGAAATTTTTCTATGGGGGACAAAGTTAAATTTTACCGCCCTTTTATTACCCTTTCCATCGTTTTTAGAAAAACAACAAGACCGTCCGATGCGACGGCCGCAACATTGTCCGCATCACGCAGTGTACTTTTGTTATCTTTCTGAAGCCTGTCGTGGCATCGCTAATACTAGCGTCGGATCATAATAGTAAATACGGTCGTAATTGTAATATCCCACATTTTATTTTTTCTTCACTTGTCCTATCAACAACGTTCTTATTTCTTATATATCTATTATAATAAGTGTGTTAGGAACGATTAGTGGTGGTTAGAAAGGTCAGGTTCGGTTATTTTCTTTTTATTGTCCCCAATAGAACGCCGCCATTTTAGGCGTTGTCTTACGACTGTTTTTACTATTTTGATCGGCATGTGCTATTACTAACTCCGGTAAGGCAGTAGACCTGCCTATCTGACTTGACTCGTGGTTTTGAATTTTAGAGGATGGTTCATGGATTATCCTGGGATAAAATATTCCGGAGGTAGACTAGTCCCTCATTCGGATCTCCGGGGTGGGACTGCTTCAGGGGGCTCCAAGAACAGGATTAAGAAAGACCTTAGAATAGGAACGTACGAACATTATACCAAACGAGCTCTCTTCAGGTGACGGTACGCGAGACCGGGAAGTACGAGCTAGACATATTAGCGATACAAGATGTTCGGTGGGAGCGTCAAGATAGCATCCCACAGGGTAAGTACACTTTCTACTACGGGGGAACACAATCTCACGATTTCGGAACAGGATTCCTCATTAAGAACAGTATCCTTCAGGCGGTTCAGAATATAGAGTTCGTAAACGAAATACTATCGTACGTTACGATACGTACTCGATAGGGCAACACGGTTTTATTAAACGTCTATGCTCCGACCGATGGGGCTACTGATAACGACAAAGATATATTCTACGATGAGCTAGAAAGGCTGTTTGACATATTACTGAAGTATAATTCGAAAATTGGGTGATTTCAATGCAAAAGGTAGGGAGGGAAGCAAAAAATAGACCTAGTATAGGCAAATACAGCCTTCACGAAAAGACCAACAACAATGGAGAAAGAATGATAACTTTCGCGATTTCGAAAAACCTACTGGTAAAGAGCAAGTACTTTGAACACAAAGACATACGCAAATACACATGGGTATATCCGGACGGCAAAACTCTCAACCAGATCGATCCCGTATTAGTAGACAGACGACGACACATCAACATAATGGATGTTAGGTCGTACAGAGTAGCGGAAGGTGACACCGACCATCAATTAATGATAACAAAGTAAGGGAAAAGTTCTGCAACGCGAACAGAGAAAACAAGCGGTCAAAACAACTTACTTAAAATTGAAGTTAAACGATTAAATAATCCGAGCATAAAAGCAGATTACCAACTCGAACTCTCAAATAAGTTCGAAATCCTAGCCGACTCTAGTAATAATAATGATGATATTAATAATGAAATTGATGTAAGTAAGAAGTGGGAGGCAATTCGTGAAACAATTAAGAGCGCATCGAAGGAACGTGTAGGTGAGAAGAAGCAACATAAAAACAAACCTTGGGTTGATGAAGAATGGCTTAAGCTTCATGAGGAACGAAAACAAGCAAGGCAACAATGGCTAAGTAATAAAAGCGAAGCAAATATCAACCACTACAGTAACGCGAAAGGAAACGCCACACTAGGGTTCAGAAACAAAAAGCGAGAATATCTTACGCAGAAGATTCAGGAGAAAGAGGAAAACGGGAAGACAAATAACATACGAGATCTATACAAAGGGGTAAACTCGTTAAGGAAAGGTTACCAGCCGAGGTTAGGAATGATTAGAAATGAACGTGGATATCTCCAGGCTGATCCGACTAAAATGGTCGATGTGTGGAAAAGTTATTTCGACAAACTTCTTAATGTACACAACGGGGAACAAACAGAAGAGTTTGAAATCCATAACGCAGAACGGTGGATTCCCGAACCTAGCGAGATCGAGATCGAAATGTCGGTAAAGAAACTGAAAAATTTCAAATCACCAGGAATAGACAATATTCCAGGTCGAATTAATCAAAGCAGGAGGAGCGGCACTAATCAAGGAATTACATAAATTAATAAGTGCTATGTGGATAAAGGAGGAGCTCCCAAAGGAATGGAAAATCTCAATAATAGTTCCGATTGACAAAAAAGGCGATAAATGGGACTCTAATAATTACCGCGGAATCTCGTTACTTTCAACCTGTTACAAGGTATTAAGTAATATTCTGTTAACACGCCTAAGTATATACGTAGATTAAATAATTGGAGATCACCAATGTGGATTTAGAAGGTATAGATCCACGTTGGACCAGATTTTCGCCTTGAGAGAAATTTTGGAGAAGAAATGGAAATACAGTGGGACGGTTCATCAGCTATTCATTGATTTTAAGAAAGCATATGATTCTATCAAAAGGGAAAAGTTATACAGTATTCTGATACCATCTGGAATTCCGAAAAATTGGTTCAACTAGTGAAGATGTGTCTCAACGACCCCACAAGCAGAGTATGGATAGGTAATAATATGTCAGATAGTTTCAAAATTCGCTACGGATTGAAACAAGGTGATGAATTGTCACCACTAATGTTTAAATTTGCGTTAGAATATGTGATTTTAAAAATTAAAGGGGACAAAAAGGGACTATCATTGAATGGTTTGAATCAACTGTTTGTATACTCCGATGATGTAGATTTAATAGGGGACGATATAGATGCACTACAAAACAACACCGATGTCTTAGTAGAAGCGTGCGATGAGATAGGTCTACAGGTAAACATAGATAAAACAAAATACATTTTAACAAGCCGAAACACAGGGAATGAATTAAATAAAAACATAAGAATTAGGGATGAGGTTATAGAGAAAGTAAACAATTTAAATACTTGGGTGCATACGTAACAAGCAAAAATGAGGTCACGGAAGAAATAAAAGGTCGCTTAATATCGGGGAACGCATGTTTCTATTCAGTCCAAAAACTTCTAACATCGCGATTAATATCAAGGAAATTGAAATTAAAAATATACAGAACGGTTATTCTGCCGGTAATACTTTACGGTTGCGAAAGTTGGAGTACGACCCTAGCAAATGAACATAAATTACGTGTATTTGAAAATAAGGTCTTGAGAAAAATATACGGGCCGAAACGCGACGAGATGACTGGAGAGTGGAGGAGACTGATTAGTGTAGAACTCCACGGACTGTACGAGTCACCAGATGTTGTAAAAATAATGAAATCGCGACGACTAAGGTTGGCAGGCCATGTAGCTCGGATGGGGAAAAATGAAGATTATATTCTATCCTGGTTGGAAGACCGGATGTAAAGAGGTTATTGGGAAGACCGAGACATCGTTGGGAGGACAATATTAGAAGAGATCTTCGAGAAGTAGGTGTTTGTGATGAAAACTGGCTTGATATTGCCCAGGATAGAATTCAATGGCGAACGTTTTTCTACTGCGGCGATGAACTTGCCAGTTCCATAAGCCATAGAGTTAGTTAGGTAGGTTGTACGGAATACCATTATAAATGTCTTAGCTCACCGCTATTGAGATTTTGAACACGTTTAGGTCTATTTCAACTTAATATGCAATTTTACTTCCTACGAACTTTTATACTTTTATTTTTAGCTGTTTGCCACCTTCTAAACGCGCTCCTCAGGGCGCTTGCCTGCTTCCCTCCTAGATCGGGCACTGCATGTACCCTTTTAGTTTTTTAGAAAAATAAGACTAAAGTATCTTGAACGATTCTTTTGGTGGCTTTGTCTAGTTGACATGTATTGTGGCGCAGTAAAAACAAGTCTTGCTAGTAGAGCATTAGCTATGATTAGTTTGAAGCTGTTGTCACGTTCCCTTCGATTCGAAAACTACGAAAAGAATTAAAGGAAAATTTTGGAAATATTATGTCCTATAACTTACTAATTTAAGTTAGGAGCATGTAGGGCAATATTCATAAAAATCTTTTTAATATTATTTTACTTAAACCTGGTTAACTAGATAGACTCAATTCGGTCTAGTGAGAAGTGTGTGTAATTTATAAAATCACGTCTATTACATATCTACGTTAATATTGCATAACTTTAATTGAATAATTTTCTGCTAGCTAGGAGCAGACGAAACTTCTATTGTGTTTTAAGATCAAGATTGTTTATTCTTTTCTTGTGTATTTTTTTTAAATTACAAAATATTCATGACATACTCTTCCAGATGCTACAGAACCCATTTATCCTTTTCAAGTTAAAATACTCTCAATAGTTTCATCTTTTTCAATGTAGAAACTCCTATATTACGTATAGTGACCAAATTATATAGCTTTCATCATAGTAAAATTTTCATATCACTCTTTAAAGTTTAGTGCTTTCTCTAGAACTAAATTCTTTACTTGCATTGTACAATATTACCAATTTTGACCAATTGTATATTATGACCTAAATGAATAATAGCTAATGCTGTACTGGCAAAACTTACTTTTACTGCGCTACAATACTTAAGGGTATAGTCAAATTAGACAAACCAACAACAGAAACTTCCAAGCTTATGTGTTTCTTAAATCCAAAAGGATAAAATGTTCATCAACAAAATACGCTTACAGTTCATGTTATTCAAATAACCAAATTTGTAGCGAAAATATAGAAGTTAGTTCACTCCAGAATCACATATTTACATTAGTGCAATCTGTTGTGTACATGAGTCTTTCAGTTAGTAATTCAATAGAACATTATACGGACACCAATGACGATATTATTAGTAACACGAGCACTAAAATAGACTGCGAAAAGACACATATCAGCCGATCTGTATCAGACTGTGTCACCACTTTATAATTCCGGTTTCCTATTTTAGTTAATTTAGCTGTGAAAGCAATTCTGAACAAGTATTAAGTTTCGCTATCTCGTTTACTTCTTAGTTTAAAAGAAATGAGAAATATTCTCAGTGAATTGGAACTCCGATATCTAGTGGGAAAATTCAAATGATTAAAATATGGCGTAAGTCGTTTAATGAACATAGTTTATAACTTCGGGGTTCAGACAACTCACTTCTGATTTTCAATACTGTTTGGATCTGGGTACCTTTAAGGATAATCTAAACCAATGATCTCCAACAATAGATGACAGCATTATCTCCGTATATGTCTAATGTATTCTTATCGTTGCACGAAATTTCCTTGATGCTCCTATAAATTTAAGCCTAGAGAGTTCAAACTTTCAGGGAAGAAAGTTCATAACCAATTCAAGACCATGATCGATGCCGATTTCTTATTTTCGTTTTCCTTAATTGTTGAAATCGCTTCATTGTTGTTGTGAATATCGAAACCTATAACAATGAAGCTCTTTCAACAATGAACAAAAAGAAATAAAAAATCGGCATCGATCATGCTCTTGAATTGGTTATGAATTTTCTTCCCTAAAAGTTTGAACTCTCTAGGCTTGAATTTGTAGGAGCAGCAATTAAATTTCGTGTAACAGTGAAAATACATTAGACATATACGGAGGTAGTGCTGCCATCTTTTGTTGAAGATCGTTGCTTTAGATTATCCTTAAGTCTATAAATTTAGTGCTGTCGGCCAGGCGCTAGACTTCTAAGTAATCAATCCGTGTTCATGAATCTTTTAGTTTTCTTTTGCTCCCAGTAATCCTGAAAATTAAATGGTGACTGTTCTTTTATTACGCAAGTTACTGGAAATGTCCAGGCAGCTATATGGTTGCCTAGCCTTTTCCAGGAATTGTTGGAATATTTTTAACAGTGTATGTACACATGAGTCTTTTCCACAAACCATTACAAATGCTTATTTTTACACTTTGTGGCGGCGAAACATGTCTTTAAATCCAAGAAGGTGACAGATGTGATGTAGGAGAACATGAAACCAGTTTTGAGCAGGTGACTAGTAAGTCTACCTCTGGTGAGGTGAACATATTTTTATGAGAGATTAACAAAATAGTGGAGCAACCATCTTTTGGTGATTTCACGTTGAACCACTATCTATATAAATTGACACATACTCCCACCGTCACATACACAGAGATTCATAAAGCTTTGATGATCTTATTATTTCCATTTGAGGTTCGAACCGTAGGCTTGACTAAATAGATTTCGTCATGCAGAGGCACAAAGAAGAACTTCTCTGACAGTTATTCTGTTATCTTCTTAGGACTTGCTGAACACAAGCTTTAATTTGCAACTATTAACTAAGAAATATGCAAAATTATTTAGCTACTATCAAGAGTGGTGAAAAGCAAGCTGGAATTAAGCAATTTTAAAAGTAAATCTGTTTGCTAAATGTTTTCTTTTAATTCTGCTCATGAAATTGAAATGTTGATAATAAACACTGGGGATGTCCAAAATTTTTATTTTCTAAAAAAAACTTTCTAATTAAAATATTATAAGCATAAATGTTTTATGTAAGAAAATTATATATATACACTTTGGTATATAAAGGTACCATATTCTATAGAAAACATTTACATTTTTGGAAACGTAAATTAGTGTAAATTTGACATGTAATTTTGAAAATGTTCGCTTCAGTTATTGTAGAGGCTCGTGGCTTAATATTAGTAATAGGAAAGTCAGCTTTAAACAAGTTACATGTTCGAATTTTAAGCATACAAACACAATAAGATGAAATAACAATAATATATCAAGAACATGGAACATTCTTTATTTAATACCATGTCAGTTTAAAGTAGGGAAACTTGGATCATTAAATTATGAACATTATTTTGGTTTGTTTTCTTTTTTAAATAGCAGATATTTAAGTTCTATTTCCTTGCTTTGTGGTTCTACATTTTACATCTTAGTATATATAATAGTGTTAGGGTTAACAAAATGTATAAAATATTTTCCTATAAAAAAGGAGTTCCGAATAGGAAGGAAAGGAAGAAAGGAAAGATCTACTTGACATATTTATGTCTCATGAATTTAGGTTTGCTTTGAGCTATCTTTCTTAAATTGGAAAGGATCATAAATTTACCAGTTATAATTAGAGAAACTTGACAAGTATAATAAAAAATAAGCAGTTTAGTCTACGAGCGATTTGTAGTTAGTAACATTAAGAAGTATATGTATATCACTGTAAAGAAAATTAGTATTATCCAATTGTGTTAATATTCTAATTATGAAACTAGTTTTAAGAATGATAAGGTGATATCACTCTAAATGAGTCCTTGCCTTCAATTTATTAAGCCCACTTAGTAGCACTGTGCTCATCATCTAACAAAATAAATAGATTCTTCCATAATTCCACAATAATATTTGTATTTCTTAATTATATTATAGCTAAGGAATTTACATAGTCAATCTAATTTTTATATGGCAAACATATGTTTACATAGACATTGGATTCGCTTATATTAAAATTTACTTACGGAACCAATACTCTAGAAACAGTTTCGTACCCAACACTGGTTCATCGATTAACTTTGTTCACGCTTAGTACTTCATCATTCAATATAGTCAGTACGATGAAGAATCTGCCGCTTTCTCATGCGATTTTCACAAGTCAAAATGTGTTATATACGAAATTCATTAGGTATCTGTATTGTGTACGAAGACCAGTTCATGAGTTTCGGTTCCGTACGGAAACTTTATCAGAATTCCCGAGAAAGAATGAATGATCATGATGAAACTTTTTAATCAGATGGTAATAATTTTTATAAGATGGGATGAATAAACTTCTTCTCCGGTAAACTAGTGGATTAATGCGGGTGGAATTACTTGGAATAGTAGCGTATGTAATGTGGTAAATATTTTGTGTGTGTGTTCACTTGCTCTACATTATATTTTGTTTCTTTAGAGCCGATATTTATTTAAAAATGTAATCCTCGCATTATACATGCGTTTTCCTGAACCAATTCAAGCTTTTATTTATTTTACCATCATGATCATTTGATTCGTCATAGATTTAAGCAAAATAGGAATTAGATTAGAAAATGAATATTATTATTTGGTAGCTAAATAACAATAAGCCTACATATAATGAATCCAGTTAAGATTACGTGAACTATTCAAAGTGTACTGTAATTGTTGTGTATAGTTAAGTATGGAAAATAATTTAGGGATTAATATGATATATACACACTAAAGGAACTGTAATATGTGTTAGAATAATATGACGGTTGTAAAAGTATAATCGAGGGCATGGATGGACTGAGGACTTAAGTCCAAAAATAAAGTTATTTGAAAATGAAGATATAACTTTTAGAAACCATCGACAAGTAAGTTTAGCAATTACAAGTAAAATAAGAATGCCAAATGAACTATTCAGAAGAAGAGTCATAAGCCATTGCTTCTAAATCAATTATGGTAATTTTCTCAAAACTTCATTTTTGACTTAAGTTATTTCCGCTCGTATGTTCTTAATTATCAAGCTCTAAATTAGTACAGTAGTTAATAAGTTCTGCGGAACCAGAATCTTCTTTTAAGAGTACCAAAAATTAGAAGAGTATAGGTAAAAGATGAGAATAGTGGATTGAACGTAAAGTAGTTTCTTTTATGTTCTAAAGAGAATGGTGTGTTAGGGTAAACCTTTAATAATTTTACGAACATATAAAAGGATGTACCTTTATTACTATTAAGTAAAAATAAAGTCAGAACTGTTCTTTCTATCTCACACACAGAAACACGCGAAGATTAATTCCGTTTTTAAGAGTGTGTGTTGAAACCTAGCAGTACTTCTTGCGTAGTAAAGAGTGCAAAAAGTTATAGTAAAGCGTTTTGATACAGAGACGCAAATGGTCGTAATCAAAATCAACAGTCACGAGAAAAATACTTTTTGAATAAGTCTGAACTTCAGCGAATAAGTGGTGAAAGATATAACCCAGCACGCCAGGTGACGTCGGCATTTAGTCGGCGAAGATGGAACCGACGTCGACAAGGAGCCGACATCAGCGGGCGTAGTTACGTCTCTATGCCGGCAGGTCGGGAGATCGATGGCGTTCCGAAAATGGTCCGACGACCAAACGGCATAGACTTATGGGTCACGTCGACCTTCTCTAACTACTTCCCGACTGTCGAACCGCGGTCGGGGTCGACATTAGGCTTGCTGGGCAACTTCATGTAGAACAGTAACCAACATTACTAACGTGGCTACAGGGTAAAAGAAGTGGCGGAGCAAACTAAATTATGTGAGATAACAATCCGTCCCTTTGCCTGAAGTTGGGACAGAACGTCACCCATTTCCTATTCTAATTTTGTTAGTCAAGAGTAAAAGTATTATAGGTTATGAGGTTGAAGGAGTAATGTACTTTTGCTGAAAGAAGATTCTGGATAATTAAACTGTTTGATATTTAATAAGATATGATATGTTCAATTTGTCTTTATTATTTATTCACAGAATTTATGGAAGTTATGACTGGTGGTGATGAGTGATTGTACAATTGAACGTTGCAAAATATTGACAATGGACTTGTAAATAAATATATTTTTAAAAATAAAATGATTAATTTATCCAATGATACTCTTGAACGAATTCAAACTTGAAACGGTTTTAAACAAATATTTGATTCGATTTTATTCATATCCTACAATTCGATTTATATATAGGTGTATAAATAGGTTTGTTGGTTTAATATCTTGCCAGAACGCTATTGTGAAGTTGAATGTATGAGGGACGTATTGGACCAACTACATCATAATATATTGAAACATGTCGCAAGGGAATATTGCACAATTAAACAGTATTGTCTTTATAAACATCATGTGAGACTATATTTTGACAAAGTTGAAGAATAAAAGTACGCTTTGTTCTTACCTTTCCTTGAATGTATATTACCTCACCTCTACTTAAAACCATTTTCGCCTCTTTGAATTTTAATTTATTCATAGCCTCTCAGCAAATTTAGGCTAAGGCCTACTACAGGAATTATAACAAATATTTATATTTTCTCATGGTTTTACTGGACAGTGACATAAAAGATTAGAAGTGCAAAACATATATAAGGTGATACAAAGAGGTTAAACGAACTTTAAAATTTCAACATATCCTTATGACCATAATATTTTTCTTGTACAATTTTCATGAAGGCACTAATTCTGCATTAAATAATGACGGTCACGAGAACTCGCTATTGTTGCTCTCAGAAGCAGTAGAATACAAAATACAAGGCATTTGCTATTTGTACAAAAGAATCAGAGATCTGAAAACATCAAAGGAAATGTGTAATAACATTCGAAATGATGAAGTTTATTTCGAAACCAAGAAGAAATTTTCCACATCAATATTCACCGAAAGATGTTTTCAGGAACGAATTAAACTTTAAAGAATCCCTACAATATTGATGTCGTCTTTTTCCTTATGATTTCAAATTACACCATATTTTCAAGTATCAGTTCTATAGGCCATACTAAATTCCATATATCAGTAAGAGAGCGCAAATATTGTTAGAATGTTGTTTTGCTATAATTTCCTGGCGTATTAGAAATGTTCTTAGTCCTATCACTTTCCTGGGTGATAATGGGTTATTTGATGGAGTGAAAAAAGTTAGAGAAAACAGGAGAACACAGAAAAAACCCACTCACACTGTGTTTGTACACCACAAAACCCATATAGCACGAGCTGGAATCGAACTGAGGACCCCAAGCATGCATTTTTCGAGGGTTAAGCATCGTTTCACTAGAGTTTTTCTACTCTATCACTTCCCCATGTCTAATACCGAAAGAGTGCTCCTAGACTGACGTCATTTCTCAGACATCTAATGGGCTTAGAGTGCATTTGGATGTCTGGGCTCACATAATTATATATGATGAAATAATGTTTATCAGGGAGAGAGAGAAAGAGAGAGAGAGAGAGGGAGATAGACTTGGTTGAAAGTAATCAAGAAACCGCAAGTCAAATCTTTGTTCCAACTTTATACAAGTGCGAAGAGCATTTAATGGCACAATTTTAAGTTCATACGGACAGAAACCTATTTTCCGCATGTTTCAAAGTTAGAAGGTTAAAAACGGCGAAGCGGACAAGCTGAGAACAAAAATATAGTTTTGCATATTCATTTGAAACACGTTAGTGAATTAAAAAACAAAACAGAAAAAACAACCTGTTAATGAAACTTTAAGTTGTCATGATGATTTTACATTATTAAGTATTTCACTCGGGTTTATGTGACGTATCTTTTATTTTTTATAATTTTGTAGTTGTTTCTTTGATTTATCTGCCAGCATCGAAAACATCAATAATTACAAGTTTCAAAAAAAAAAAAAAAAAATAATAATAACGTCTCCGATATGGTCGACGGATGAGTTGAAGAAACAGTTGTAACACTTCATAAAAAGAAAAGATACATGACATAAAACCCAAGTACAATACTTTACTGAGAAGCGAACAAGAAAAGCTACACATGTCCATTTCGTTATGAAAAAAGAAGATTTGTTCGTTTTAAGGCCTGAATGAAGAGTTGCAAGGAATTTCTGAAATCAATACTTATCCCATCGTAATATGTATGCACTTCCTTTGTAAAATCACTTTGCATGATTTTCTACAGGTATTCATTATTATCTTGAAAAGTTTTTTTTTACCGAAAAGTTGACATTTGAGACCTTTCTTATTTTCTCCTCAACTTATGAAGTTATTCACAATATCACATAATTGATTAAATATTTTATTTTTCCCCTTCTGTACATCCACAGAATAATAAAAATTATTTCTATATGCCACAGAACATTTTGAATCGTAACGAACTGATATAGTAAACAACTTACACTTCGAGTTTAATTAATTTCATTTACATTTTTATGTAATGCAATAAAGATTTGAGAAATTGTGTTGTGCTTTATTCTCTATTTCTTTTAAACGTATTTTAATGTATAGATTACAATTAAAAAACTTCAACTGTTAAATGTACTGCTTCCCTTAAGGCATAACATTCTACATATGTTTTAGTACTTCAGGAAACTGCAAAAGACGTACAAGGTAAGTCAAACGACGATTATACTACCTTTTAGAACTTACGCTTAATGATTAATTTACATTGAAACAAACGCTACAATTATTGGTAGACCCTTCGGTCACTGCCGCGATTAAGATCAAGGTCCATTCGCGTACAATCAGGTATATAAAAGTCGGCTGGATTTAGATTTGTCTGTCTGTTTGACTGATTACTTGGTTTAGATTTCTTTCGCGCGGCAGTGGACAAACATCCAAATGATTCTTTCATAATGGTTTGTTTCTAGGTTTTAACCACAGCAGTGGATGGTGGATATTTTGCTCTTTGTTGAGTGCTTCAAATGTAAGCAAGAAACCAATAGCAAGATGAACTAGTCAGACTAAAGCAATTTTGTAGGTCAAGTACAACGTTCATTGTGCATAATTTCATTATTTTATCTTGATCGACATAGCAAGTTCTTTTTATATTTTTTTTCTTAATGATCAATCAGCGAGTAGTAGAATGATTTCGTTGCGCAGAAACCTATCACGTAACTTACACACAACCAGTTACTATGCCATTTTGTTTTATTTGCGTTTACAATACATTATTGAGTCTGTGCAGTCAATTAGCTTCTCGGTATGAATAGCGAACAATGTGTGGGCGATGGGTAGAACCTGGTCCCCCAAAATGGCCTCATACGCCTTAGCATTCATCATTTCATGCAGGGCTATGATGGGACCTGCAGAAAAACCACGATATCATTGCCCATACTGTAACAGAACCACCCCCATGCTTTACAGTTGGGCGCAGAGTCTGGATCATAGGCCTGCGACGGTGTTCTTCATACGTAAACACGACCGGTTGTTGGAAACAAGGTGTAGGTCGATTCATCGGAATGCATTACGTGTTTCCACAGATCAAGCGTCCACTACTTGTGGTCCTTGCACCACTGGATACGCCGCTTCGCATTTACTGCTGTGACCAGAGGTTTGGAGATCGCGGCCCTGCCATGAATTTTCATTTTATGAAGTTCCCGTCGCACTGTTTTGATGAAACCGGGTTTTGTAGGCCGGAATTGAGTTCAGACGTAAGACGTGCAGTGGTCTTCTTTTTAGCTGCTACAATCCGTTTTAATGCCCTCCTGTCCCTATCGGACAGGATTGTCTTTCGACCACTGTTGTGCTTTGCAGACGTTGTTTGCCTATGCATTGTGTATGCCCTCGTGACATTGGACACAGTGCCTGTCGATACCCCCACAATGGTCGCCACTGTTGTCACTGAAGCTCCAACCAGACGGGCACCAACGATCGTGCCTCTTTGGAAGTCTGTCAGGTCGCCCATTTTACCGCACCACTTGCACACCACGACACTCACAGGTGAACTGGGTACTGCTGACGGAAGAGGAAGGTCCACATGACACATTGAAAACAAAACACGATCGGCAACCGCAACACGTGGTGTACAGTGGCGGGCCAAACTTACGTGTCCTCTATGACGTGTTTTTAGATTTTTTGTCCAACCCCTGTAGATTTCACTTAGTTTATATGAGAATAGAAATGATTTTACTATAAAAAAAACAGTTTCTAATTGTAATGTCATAAATGCTGACAAAAACAACAAAGTATGTATCTTTTATTTAATATGATTAAAAAAGTTATTTAAGTTACTCCATTGCAGATCTCCCTGCAATTTGTTGTTCATAAAATCGTTACTAACTGGTTAATCAGGTGTAAATACAGTAACACTTAGGGAATGGATGAAGGGGGTGGCGTAAACATAGAGGGAGCAGAAGAAATACAATATAAAATAGTCATTTTTGGCTACAACAGAGAGACGATTGACGCAAATGGAAGCTCCAACACCCTCAACAACATAGGCAATTTACTTAAGATAGAAGATAGTTTAGGAAGGATAAAATAATTTATCACATATGTAGGTCAGTATACGGGTTATAAAGCAATGGCATGGCAACATTCTTCAGACACCATTTTGTATCCAGTGTAGCCATCGTCAGTGTCAACGTGACCTGTACCCTGCTATGAGCAGAGAATGTCCAGTTACTTGTCATTGGCATATTGCTGACGTAGAAACATGGTTCGTTAGTGTGCGATTAACCACAACAGTATCTAAAAATTTGATTAAATATTTCTTTTTATAATTACTACAGATAGTGTAATTTGTTGAAGTTATTGAACATTATAATTAGGATATTTATTACCAAACACGTCAAACCAACTGTCATGTTTTGAAAAATGTCATCGCCGGCTACAAGACACGGTAAAAGGAGATCGCAGGATGAAACAGTTTGAGAAACGCTGAGATAGGCAAACCTTGGTGTCAATATGGAGAATAAGATAATCATTCAAATAAATGTAGAGCAGTCGGCTTCATTTGTCGGAGGTGCTGACAGTTTAGGAACTAAGCCGAGTTTGTCGTCAGAAACAAGTTAATCAGATGCCGTGCATTTCTTAAATTTTAAACTTATATTAGCACTAATTCTGTCTCAAAAGAACAATGAATTCCAAATATGAACTCAAATTTCGTTGATGATATTCTTTGGATATCTGAGTTGGAACAAGACAACAGCAGAAATAACAAAGCGGATCAAGTAGTGAAAGTCAGGCTGTGAGTGGGAAGTCAGGATTTCGACCGAGCGTCGACATTGGAAAGTACTACAACTTAATAAATTTGGATCATATTACTGACATATCTATTACAATGTCTTACAGCACGACATACGTATGTATGTTAATGTTATTATACAATATTAATTTATTGTACACCGTATAAAACTCGTTACTCCTTCACAGTAGATCCGATCGATTGGAATCGTTAGATGTGATACTTAGATAAATCATAATAGTTATACAGAGCGATGCAATTGTTAATCAGTAAAGAAACAGGTATTGCTGAGGTTGACAATTAGGAGGACACAATAATACAAGGCATATTAGACTACAGTGGCGAGTTCCATAAGTGGATTGAATCGGCGGATCGGCTGATTTTTGACGGATTGAGCCATTAATGGACAAGTGTTGTTAGAACATTTAGACACAGCAATCAATGTTGACGTATCTGAAGTGACAATGTAACTGATTGAGACAAAATTGAAACATACAGTAGAACAGTATACGGTCAGCAAAACCAAGAAAATAGTAGACAGTACAGATGTCTGTTCCTGTGAAAATTAGTTTCATCGAATACTAGAAAACAGATCTCCATAAGAGAGTTACGTACTTCGCAGAATAAAATATACTCATACAGAAACTGATAGAGCTGTGGAATTGAAGTTAGATTTGAACCTGCTGCCAATACTAAGATTCAGGAGTTACAAATTATACAAGAGAAAAAAAATGAAATTAATGTACTTCCATCAAGGGAAATGAACGTACTTCCAATGGAAATGCACATAGTGTAAAAGGCAGATTGTGACAGGTTGGGTCTAGAAGAAAAATATAAGGTGAAAGCTCTGATAGGATAGAAGGAGAATTTAAGAAGAGCCAATCAAGTGTAAAACGCCAAAGAAGTAAGCAGAAGAGGAAACAAAGTAAACAGAGGGAAGAAAAAGAAAGAAAAAAAAATACAAGAAACAAGAGTGTCAAGGTCGTTGGTTAACGCACGTAATCATTTTACAGAGATACAGATTTGCTTTCAAAGATTCTTAGGCTCCGACGGATATGAGATGTGGAAAATATACTGAAGAGTAAAGGAGAAGAGAAAGTTGAGATGTCATCTGATAAGATGTTCTTTATATTTCTTTCAATTTTGTGATTTGGTTTAAACGCATTGCAGTGAATAGCCTGCAATAGAAATGTCGGGTACGTTCTTCATATGCTTAGGGCTGATACATAGAAACTATGTTGGTCAATTCATTTGAGTAATGACTTTGACTTTTATTAAAAAGTAAGATAACCTAAGTAGGTTTAAATCAAACTAAGTGAAAGGGGTGAGCTGTTGGGGGCAAAATTTACCAATTAGATTTCAAATGTCAAGAAATCTTAGTGATGAATACGCACTATACGTTGTTATGTGATTAACCAAAATAGTATGTGGAAGTTTGTTTAGTTATTTCTGAGCGTGCTGTATAGGTTATCATTTCTGAGAAGTAACCCTCGATTGTGCACGTGGATTGTTAATAGTACACGTAATGCATGCTAATTTAAGGAATTCAATATTGCTCTGTATAAAAGAACCTGGGTTGGCAAATTATAGTGTATGGCTACTTTAATGTAGCTTACCTGTAATATATGTATATTCTGTTGATGAAATATATTATTAAAATCACATGCTATTCTTATGTACAGAAAATCGTACAACTGATGAGTACAATACGTCAATAACTTCACGCTTCTAGAAACTTCTCAATACATATTTCAAGCGTTATACATGATCTAGCCAACGAGAAATGAGTCGTCACATCATGTCATGTAAATGTTCAATGGGGAAAAGTCTAAAGATTATACCGACCAGGAAAGTTATGGAACATCTTTTAGTATTTGTTAACTAGCATCAGCAGACCTTATTATGTTGAAAAGTCACATGACTCTTCTGTCGTGGGTAGAGAGAGAGTTGAACATGTTGGACAATGTCCTAAAATACCTGGTGTTGATCGACATTCCATACACCAACACGAAAGTACACACAATCTGTTCATCACAATGTTAGACGTTGAGCTATATGTAGCTGGAGGGTGTCTACTGGAAGGTGATAATCCCAGAATATAAGTTTCGTGCTTACACATACATAACTTGAATGAAGGCATATTCTATTCTCATCAGCAATTTTAACAGAGCGTCAGTTGATCCTCCAGGTGACCTTATCACACTTTCATTTGTATCGTGCAACACGGTATTATGATGTTGGTGGAAATCTGCTGTGAGGAGTTCCTGAGTGGAGTTGAAATCTGCTGTGAGGGGTACCTGACCAAAGTGCTGCTGTTACTAATAGATTGTCAACGACCCTAGCTGAAACTTATGGCGGTACATTTCCTCTGGTCTATGCTCTGGATACCGTATGATCTTCCACTAATGATTAAGGCGATCTTAGTCAGAACCTGGTGTATTGGTGTTTACATATCACTCATACCACTATCATTAGCATCTTAAAAAGTTGCTAAACAAGCCCAATAAGCAGTGGTTCTCCGAATGAATCCGGATAGATCAAAACGTGTTCCACTTTAAACTGTGTTAATGGCACAAAAGAAACACCTGTATATCTTTGTGACATAACTCTTACTCAGTTGACTGTTACACTTCAGGCAAAAAGCCTGTCACAGCTTGTGTAACTATTTGAAACCCAGACACAGAAATCGCTATTGCACTGGCACTCACATGATTGAAGGGTTTTCCAGGTGTTAATTTTTTTCCTGAAAGTTATGAGAATTGTTAGAACAAAATATCTAGTCTGCTGTTTATTTTATAATGTTTGGGTCGGAGTCCTCGTTACGGAGAATTGACTTTGTTGTAAGAATATACGGATAAAAAAATATGTCGAAATGAAAGGTCCTTTTTTAATAAACGGTTTTATGTGTTTTACCCAATTATTTAAAGTGATTACAACAGCTAAAGGATGTAAGCTTTTCATGTAATTCTATTTCCTAGTAGTTATTATTTGATAATATTTCTGAACTAAATCATATACTAGTATTTTTGAATCCACAAATTACTTTCGACTTAACATACAGTAGTACAAAGTAATTAAATTTGCTATTTCACAATGCGAGATATCTAATCAATTTGGTTTATATTTCTATGTGTGTTATCTATCTATGTATTTCTATGTATTACACGACCGTTGCGTTCATTTCAATGAATTTCTGCTCCGTTATTGGCATAGTGGATTAGTGGAAATATTGCGATATTGTCTTATGACAATTTCAGGATTTTACAAGTTCAAGTTAAACAAATGCAGTGTTGGAAACTTTTTCGTAGTGGTATTTGGTTGACTTCTCTTTAAATTTGATGACTCATGACATTCCCATTAATAGTGCATTGAGGGAAGATGCCATATATTTTGGTCTAACAAGGAGAAGTAGGGAAGTGAATCCCAAGGTCACAGGCTCAATCCTCGTAGAGGTTCATGAAACGAAGGTTTGGAATCCATTTTACAAAACATCTGTAGTTCCAGTCCTTAAAAATCGACTAACTTACTTTAGACGTTAACAATGATTCAACAACAAACAAAGCACTAAATGTGAATACTTATACCATAACAAGAAAGTGCAATTAATACTAATAAATAATATAATACAGTCACATTAGTGCTGTCGAGTACAAGAGACGTGTATATACTAACCAACCAGAAAACAAAGGACTCTGCACCAAGAATCACTAACAAGAAATGAGCTTAAAACAGCAGAGAATATATACTTATACAGCAATTTGATCAGTAAAAGCGATACGAAATTGGTAATTATACATACTAAGGAAGTTCCATATCATAAACATAAGAACCCTTTCATGTCTCATGCCGGACTAAGTTTCAAAATAAACTAGCCGGTATTTAATTTAAAATATAAACTATTCATTTAATAATTTTTACAATTGCCATTAGTTACTTACAATGTACTGTTCCTCTTGTATTAATAAATAACGTTGTTAAAGATATTCAATTTCTATTTTACTTTTCTTTTATCATTTTAATCAAAATATTTGTGTTCTCGCGGCGCGGCATAAGGCAGGCAAGCAATGTCGCAGCATACTAGTGTGACCGTGCACACCCTTTGAAAATCACTGTTATGATAAGTCTAGTCAACGTTAGACAGGCATCGCACAGAGTTTCTCGGCGATCCAATTGTAACTTCATGCAGACGTAATGCAGAATTATTCTTGAGAGGATGCAAATATGAAAGCAAAAGGGAATATAAACGTAAAGTTTTTACAGAAGACGAAGGTAAACGCCCGATTTAAAAACGCACTGTAAATAAAATTAAAAAAAAAAAAAAAACATTCATAAAATCTTTTTCTCATTTTTGATTTTTTGTGTGGGGTCGGCGACAAATGTATTATAATAACAGGCAATTAAAACTCACTCACTTACATTGCGTTGCATATTATAAGTAGTTGTTTTAGTTATGAATTTGGTTCCAAACTCCTACAAAGGATCGAAATTGAAAATAGTGTATTATTTTCTTTACTTTTCATTGTGTTTTATGTTGGTTAATTTGTCTTTTTAAGGTTTTCTTTACGTTTTAGTGAGTGTGTATTCTCAAATCTAGAGGGGCAATTGCTACCCCCCACACACACTGCCTTCCCTAAATGACGTCTCTGTTAAATACAAACCTATAGCTAACTTAAATTCAAGTTTTATTGACATAAACATTTTCTTCGGAAGGAATGAACTGAAATGTAAAAATTGGAACAATGCTGTTACGTCATTTCTTCTCTTGAACGAAGAAATACGTCAGCAGTTAACTATTTTCTCATTCAAAGCACATGTTGTTATTTGTTACAAATAAGGCAGGGTGTCCTTTTCAAGTTTGATGTCAGTGATTCTCATGTTAACACCTGTTGTGCAGGATAATAATCATATAAATATAATACAATGTAATAGGCAAATTAGTATAGAATGATAGTGAAATAATAAATCATTGCTCACTAGTGAAAATTGTATTGAAATAACGGCGGCGGCCATTATAAATTTTATTTAAATGTCGAGGAACGTACATAATGATTTTGCTCTATCAACTCCATGAATAAGGATTACTTCACACCTGCATTTCACACTGTTTCATCTTCGTTAAATACATGGTGCAAAAAATCTCAGATATATGATATTATGGAATTAAATTTATTTGTGGCCTTTCGCCATCTAAGGCTCACATTGAGATGTATAATAGAAGATAAGTGGATAACGTAGGTTCACTCATCTAGCTTTTAGTCTTACATCTCCCTGATTTTAAAATGCTGTACAAACCACCAGATTTTCACTTCAGTACCAGAATAGCTAAGATAATCGTCCCGATTCACGTTTTAATTCGTCTGTCTTTAAAGTTAACTTAAGAGTTTACTTTTCAGCATTGCAGACTCTATTTCAACATTGGTTGTGATCCTCATACGCTTTTTTTCAGAGACTTGTTTGCTTTTGTAACTGAAATATATATAAAAAATCCCCTATCTTCTTTCTCTAAAAGTCGTCATAATAAAATACTTATTTGACATATAAGTCATTGATTCAGATTTTAAGCCAATAATTCTAGCCTCATTTATAGAATTAGTTACTTCAAAATTTGTTTTGCATTTTATGCTGGAGAAGTTATTGGGTTTACTTATTTCGCTAACTTCGATATACCTGCGACGGAAACTACTATTCAGCTTGTCTTCAGTGAACAATGTCGAAATGAACTAATTGTGTGTCTATGTATTTCATAATGGCAGATTTTGAGAACCAATTTACTGCTTCCGGAAACTTGTATGAGAGGTCTGTTAAAGGCCATAACTTCTAGTTACAATGTAATAAATCATTTAAATCAATGACTGAGAAATGCAAGTTCTTTACCACTACGTCTCCTCAATGATAGTGGAAGAAACGGGGGGTCGAAGGAAACCCCGTCTTATTTAATTTCAATTCAATTCAAACGGGGGTCGAAGACAACCTCGTCGTATAACACTGTAGATTTCAGAATTTAGAACACATTTTGGGCCACACTATCGTCTTTATGTTTCTGTATTGAAAACAGTAGATAATAAATAAATTTATGCATATCATTTTAGCATATACAAGGTATAGCACCAAGAGAAGTCCAGTAATTTGATCCCCGTATCGAGGCGGGCGTAAGCCATAGTACTGTTACCGCCCATATGATTAATCTTATTATCTTTTTTCAGTAATTTGAATGTTTATCAATATTATGCTAATACGCTTTTTGATGGACGTGTAGGTGAAAAGAATATTGTCGAATTTTCATTACATATTATCTTTAATATACTAAATATTGATTGGTTGTTTCAATCGAGTCTCCATGTTAAGCAAGGAAAGAAATCAGGCGCTTAGCGTGGATCTAGAGTTAACCCCAAACTGCACAATGTTTTATATCCAAGATCTGTCTGAGTGTTGCTACATCTTTTGCTTCGTTTCGGACTCCATGTAGACTCTCCAATATTGGAAATTCACGTTAAAAAATGGTTTCCATATAATGTAAATAGTTCTTCCTAATAGAGTCAAAGTTAGACAATATATCAATGCATATTTCACAACAGGTGAATGAACGAATCAAAATCACAACCGTAAGATCAACTGACTTCATGTTCAATAACCTGATTCTACAGGGAAAATCTTAAGGAAATAATGTACAGAGATAAAGCAACAAACGCAAAAGATCTTATTAGTTCTTATACACACTGCTTTGGTACAATTAATAAAAGGCATCACATCACATGCAAATATTACCCACGGCAATCGCGTTTGTCAGAAAATGGAAAAGTGATAAACTTCCGAATTTTAGCTTTGATATCTTAATAGTTCAGACCGGGCAGCCAAAATAAAATTGGTCCGGAAACTTGTTTTCGGAATTTCGTGAAAACGTAATCTAAACAACAAAAGCATCATTAGAAGTTGGGACAGACACAATTGGGTAAGAGAGGAGCACGCGAAGACACGTAAGAATGTAGGAGAGGAGCATGTGACAGCAACCAGTTGTTGGAGTGAGAAACACAGACATGTTTAGTAATCAGTTGATGCAACAGAAAATTGTGCTAACGATAAAACAGCGCGTGGTGATTGTTGAGTGTTATGCGAAGTACAATTCGTGGAGAACGTGTGCTGAACTGTTTGCACAAGAATTATTAAAGAATGCAAGTATGTTGGAAAAACCTCCGGGAAAATCTGCAAAGCAAAAGTTAAGTGAAAAATGGCGCAAAACGGACTCTTTAGCGAATAAAATCCGGAACTATCCGAAATGATTTTTAACAGTAGAAAACATTGCTCAAGTGAATGCAAGGCTCCAAGGAAGTCCGACAAAATCCAAACGCCGGTTATCTATGCAATTGGAATCAAGAAATCGTCGTATTAGATCGTTATCAAAAAGGACCAGCATTTTTATCCTTACAAATTTTCTGTTGTTCATGAGTTAAAGCTTCCATACAAACAAACTTGCGCGTGTTCAATTCTGCCGGTTGTATCTGAATGTAGTGGAATCAGGATTTTTGGATCCTCAGGTTTTAATTTCTTCAGATGATGCTTGGTTCAGACTGTCAGGGTATGTGAACTCACAGAACACGCTCCTTTACGCATCAGCAAATCCTAATCAGTACGTTCAACAGCCATTACATAGTTTTAGGATTGGTGTTTGGTGCGCAGCGTCCAGTTTCCGAATCATAACGCGTTTCTTTCACCAAACTGTTAATGTTCACCGGTATGTGCAGAATCAGTTTAATTCATATGTGGATCAACTCACAGATGATGAACGACTGTATTGATATCTTCAACAAGATGGAGCAATAGCGCACACCACACTAGCAACCTTGTCACGAATTCTTGAGGTATTCGGTGAGGAGAGGATAGTCGGCAGGGGCAGTACAATCTCCTGGCCACCACAATCGCCTGATATATATATCTCTCTCTGTTATTATTACCTGTGGATCAAGCTGAGGGTCATGTGTACTCAAATAATCCCCACACACTGAAAAAGCTACAGAACATTGAAAATGCTATTACTGCAATACCTCAGGCACAGCTGCTACACGTGTTTCACAGTTTGATAAGTCGAGCAGAGCGCTGCATCGACGCCAACGGTGGGCATTTCTACCATCTTCTGTAAAGGACAGTTATCCTGTTCATTGACAAGTGTAAATTTAGTGTCTGAATTACAAACATTTCCCAGCCATTTTTGTTTTGGCCATCCTGTATTACTGTATAATCAAATACAAATTTTAATGCATTAGGTCAATTTTTTGTAGTCTTATAAAAAGAGAAGAAATAAATATATTGAATAGAATATGTAGAACAGTACGTAGTTTGGGACCTGTGATATGATCAAAATTAATTATTCATCGTTCGTAAGAAACCTACTCAAAATTTCAACGAACATTTATAACAACCAGGATAGGGAAATATACCTTTAATAGGAACGTGGAACGTGATGTTCACCAAATCAGCTCTAGTACTCAGAATGAAAATCAGTGCATTTCGCATATTTGGTGGGTACATGTAAGTGAAAACTTATAATCAATAGACTATAAGATTTTGTGCACAATTAGTTTAGCTCTGAAATTACAGCAAAAAATATTATGTGCTTCCGTGAAATTGGCTTAACCAGCTTAAGTAATCAAACTGGACTAAATCAGTCGTTAGCAAGATCTGAGATAGTGTAAGCTAAAATACCGCCTGCATTCGGGCGGTGTGACGAAGGCCATTTGCACTAAATCTTTGTTGGAAAATATGCACTAAATCCTTGTTGGGTTTGTATTTCTGTTAGCTCATTTAAAAAAAAATATCTGGCATCAGTTTGTGAAAATCTGGGAATGTGTGCACAAATTAGTGGAACTAAATCCTGAACTAGTATTTATTCTAATTATTTGAAATGATTGGGCACTGAAAAGATGAACTACTAGCATTTTTTACTATACGTCCTTTACGTACTCTGATGTTATTTATTGTATCAGCTTTAAATAGTGCTGTATTCTTGTTAAGACCGAGTGGCCTATCAATGGACGGAAATGAAGAATTTTCTGAAGACTTTTTATATCCGATAGAACCAAGCAGGTCATTATGACAAAATTCGTAGAAATATTAAGTACTCGCGAGACAAAAGTCAACCGGTCAGGGCTTCTAATTTACTATTTATCCTAAAACAAGGGCGTTGTTAGAGGAACGTGGATAAGAGGAAATGTAGAACACACCTTTTATTCTGTTGCCAATCATCCCGGGGCCAGAAACAAGTCATACAGAGCCATCATACAACTGGTTATTCTTATACAATAATAGGGTACAAGATGTCTGTAACGTTATGTGAATCTTCCCCGCCAAACACCTTCCATTTTAACAATGAATAATAATAATAATAATAATAATAATAATAATAATAATAATAATAATAATAATAATAATAATAATAA
>JAGDQP010000400.1:95563-129670 GCA_022664845.1 Lepisma saccharinum
AATAATAATAATAATAATAATAATAATAATAATAATAATAATAATAACGCGTTAACAGTGTATATCAGCCCCGCCATTTTAGTATGCCCTTTCCATTGATTTACATAAGAATTGTTTTACTAGTCTCTCAGGAGCGTAATTTTTAACTTCTGTTTTCACTTAGTGTTTCGTCATGTTTGCTTTGACTCATACAGTTTTATAGAAATGCAATATTTTACAGACGAGCAGTATATATTTCCGTGGACATATTGTGAGTTATATGGTAAATTATTAATTATACATTATACTCATATATTTAAAGAAACTTCAGAAACCAAACTTTAAAAGAGTCAAAATAACAGCCAACGAAATTTTCGTGAAACCGAAACTTGAATATTCTCCTTCTGAGAGACATAAGACGAGTAAAACGATTTCCATGTAAATCAATGCAAAGGGCATACCAAGATGGCGGGAGTGATCTACACCGGTAAGGTGCTATTACACTGACGAGCTTTTTAATCGTCGAAGCTGATCAGCAAGATAGACAGTGTAATTGTAAAATATCCGTCAAGCTTGCTCAAGGGAAGGCACGTTGAGCAAGCTGATCAGAAAGCTAGATACTGCAATGGCGCAAAGTATACTCGAGTTTCCTCGACAGCAATCTAGTCGAGCAAATTGATGAGAAAGTTGATCAGCAAACTCGATAATGCAATCTCGTTCTCTTACCACAAGTTTTTAAACCCTTTCTGTATGGTCCGCTGATTTTGTCTCCCGTTCGAAAACACTTTGTCTGAAATTTCGTTCGCGCACTGAACAAATCACCTATGATAATAATATAAAATTAATTGTATGGGCGGTAACAAAATCACCTATGACTTCGTGAACTTTCGTTACAAGTAACATAGTTGCCTTGGGCATGATAAGATAATCTCTACAACAAATTGGAATGGCGTTAATCGCAACTGTGTTCAAATGTAGTAAATGGAACATAGAGTAAGACATTTCTGAAGCACGTAGAAACATATAGTAACCATTTACCTTGAAACAGACAATTCTTGTGTTTAATAGAATTGATTATTGAGTTTGATTGATTGTCTTTAAGTATTTAAGGCTCAGGCCAGGATAGGGGAGGGAAGAGGATTCGAGAAGGTCTCGGCCAGGGTATATGCTGAAGATGCCATCCCGGCATTTGCCCGATGTAACTGGGGAAACCCCCTGGGAAACCTCAATCAGAATGATCAGCCACTGGGAATAAACCCACGACCTCCCGAATGCTACACTAACGTTCTCCCACTGAGCTATGGAGGCTCGGTTCGGTTTAATGGAATATATTTTCTAGCAGTAATGTTGTCGAAAGAAAATGAGTGGATTAAAATAATTGTTTTGCATGTATTTAACTACATAAAATTTTAAGCATAGAGGATTAAAACTATACTACTTCTCTGATCTATAACCATTCCAAGAAACAAATCTGCTTCATATTTTGAGGAGCTGTGTTCATACTTACAACCACAACTCTAATTTCTTTCTTTCGATACACTAGCGAGTGCGAGCCGTAGTACAAAGAGTACCAATGCAGGAACAAAGGGGAAATTGTTGGTTATCTTCCTTACTTGAGAATCCTCTTTTCAGACATGAATGTTTGGATACAAGAAGCAATACGGCCTGAGCCATAGATGCCTAAAGGCCTTAAAATAAATTCAAAACAAGAAGCAACAGAAATGATTTGTCACAGATTTAGATTTGCTTTGTGTACTTTCTACAGAGTGTCCCATTCGTAATGAAGGTAGTTAGGAAAAACTTACGCCACTAACTGAAGTTAGTGTTCCAAGCTTGTTCCTTGGAGTTTCATTTATGAAAAGTAACATTATATACGCGACAACAGTGAGAGTCTCGAAATTTACTTGCATGTCCTTCTCAAGTGTATCTTGCGAAAAATTGTGAATTTATTTTGTTTAATGTTGACCCTGAGAGCTTCATTTTTCCCCTAGCAACCTTAGTGAAGTTGATAGAGGTAGTGCGGCATTTGCATGCTCATGGGTTGACGCCCTGCGACTACGCTTAGCGTTTCTCTTGTTGTTGTTGTGTTGCTTCTAATGAATAAGCTGTAATTGAAGCCTGTTAAATAAATCAATAATTGTTTTGGGGTTGTTCTTTTACATATTTTCTTGCACAAATTTTTCACATGTGGTCGGACAATCTCTAAAGTCAGAAACTATTCAAGTTCAAGAAAATCACATTCCTCGGCAACACGTTTAGAAGCAGTGTCATTGATGGTATCGCAGCATTGCTGGTTACTGCATATATGTTATTTGTTTGGAACTGCAAATCACATTAACAGACAGCCAATACAAGTGTTTTGAGAAAGGTTTCCAGTCTATGCGACTTCTCGGAATGTGAAGTTTTCCCTGATTCGGATGTCTTCTGAGCTCACAGCTCCAGATTTTCTACTTCTGATGGTTTCTTAAGTAGAGTATGTTTCTTAAGAAAAATACAAAGGAAAATTAATTTCTTGAAAATAACAACAACCGTAGTGAAATTTCCGATTTGTCAAAAACTATATTATTTGTAATGATATGCATAACACTGTCTTCAACTTACGAATTGCAGGTAGGCATCTTTCCGATGTTACGTTTTATCAGTGAATCTAGAGTTCCTCAACTACCGTTAATCAATATGGGTGTACTACTTTAGAACACATTAAATTTTAGTTGTGAACTTTGCACTTAAGCTAATTATAATCAATTAATTTTCTTTCTCCTACAGAATTTATGGAGGTGATGACAGGTGAATAAATTACTTCAATGGTATCATGGAACATCTACAGGTGGAATTATGAATCTTCGTATCTCCGTATGAATAACAGCAAGAATTTACAAGTCAAAGTGAATCATCAGAATCCAAACATGCTCTTACACACAAACAAACACACTGAATCAAGCAAACTCTACCTTCAATGCACACTTTTCTCTACTGTTTTATGTCACGAGCATATCACGTAATTATATTTTTAAGCACACGTAGATTTTTCACATATATAATGTTAATAGCAAACATTTCTCTTTGCATGTGCTTAGGAGATAGTTCAATGTGTTCCGTGTACCACTACATTCCTACTTCAAAGTATTCTTATTCTTCTTTCTACCCCGTTTGTTTAAAATTGTATAAAAGACAGAGTAGTAGATCTATTCCTCAATTCAGTGTATGTGATTAGAGAAACAATATATGTAACGAAAAGAAGTTTAAGCGTGCTGTGCACGGTATAAATATGTATGGTAATAAACATTCATAAATAAACTTAGTCTTTCATTTACAAACATTGTAAAATATTTCTATAACGACATAATTAATTTCCACCTAGATTATTCCTCGGTTCTTGTTTTCTAATCCTAAGATTACCAGAGTACATAGTCAATACAAAAATAGTTTTTTACTATCTAAGGCCAGCAGGAAATACTAAAAATTTGAATCAAGAGTTATAATGTAACCTATTAAATTTGGTAATCACATGAATTGGCACACCCAAATAACAGCCTATATTGCGACATTTTGCTTTGATTCCCGGCGCTATTTTACGTGGAAAGGATATGAAAAGGTGTCAGAAGTGTTCTTGCGGCTTTTTAAGACATTCATGATTAAGGACAATACGAACATCCTGTAGGTTAGTCAGTATTGGGTTATGTACATGAGATTTGATCTCAACATAGCCCGGTGGCTTTGAGAGACCAACTGATGGTTTGAAATTCAGTCCAATGTTCCTCCAGCGATTCATCAGATGAGAAACATTATTTGAGTTCTCCATTTTACAGTTACTGATTCCTCCACTCAAGTATGTCTCTAGCACTGATATCAATGGGCACGTTCTGTTAGATCTTCGTCTGCCAAGGCCGTAACGATTCACAGAACGATGGGTGGTCTACTTAATGATACGTCTTTCGACACCATCATCGAATTAAATAGTCAGTTATTGTTGGATGGTCCATCTCTGGTTCCACACAGACTGGCATAGGTTACGAAGATCAGTTGTAATGCTATTGCTGATACTTAAGTAGTCTTGATACACCATTGGCTAAGTTATATATTTCTAGTACGTTTCCCAGATAGCACCCAAACTTGAAGCAAGTTTGTACAAGGTTTGGCATTGCACATTTGGCAAAGTATTGCTACAATCTTGGAGACAACTTGCTAGTTGACAAGTACCAAATTTGCTACAAGCTCTGCACTACAAATTTGTCTGGTTAAACATCAAGCCTGTAACGGAAAAATATTTTTATTGTCCGGATTGGGGCTCGAACCTAGAATCTTCAGTTTTGTTTGTAGTCCGTCACTCTGCCCTCTACTCTATCGCGACACTTCTGACTGTCTTCTGTTTTACTAGTACTTTTATGTTACGAAGACCGTTTTCGAAGTAAACGCACGGATTTAGGCAAAAGCTCGAAACTGTGAAAGCTCATTTGTCCTGTTTTAGAGCTATGAGACCTGCTTCGTTGATTTTCACAAGCGATCCTCTTCAGGGAAATCATAATGTTGTGCATACTGCTTGGGTCGATGACATATTGCATTTTTGGTCTTTGTGTTGCGTATAATGAAAGAAAAGAATAATTATCTAACTTGAATTGTTTAACTTATTTTCGGGAAATGCGTACAACTTTGAAACTTGTGTAAAATATTGAAAAACGCAAAAGGAAGGAAAGGAAGAGGGGATATTTATAAGTACGAACAGAAAGAAGTCGTTAAAAGAGCTATTTTTGTGAAACCCAGACATTCTAGTTAGTAATCCAGCAGGAAAAAATCACTGTTAGTTTATCACTGTAAGAAAAAATCAAGGCTAGTCGAAATTTGGTTTAAACTAGCGTACTATTGAGAAATTGGCAGCCAGTTTGTTTGAGAAATGTCATCGGCCCGAACAGTAAAGTAGAGGAAACCCGTCTAAAGCGGTCCCCCGGGGTAAAGTGGACCCCCTCTTCCGAACTAGTGCAACCCGCTGGCTATAGCAAACCGTAGTAAAATCCCCAATACTAGACAGTTGTGTTGTAGCAGTTTCAGTGATGGAACGATAACAGCGGCTGAGATATTTCACGTTTTGAAGGAGCTAATATATGATTAAAATGATTTTTATCTTCACGGTGAGGGATCGAACATCAGATATATGTAGCAATCATGAGTGACAAATGGCAACATGCTCTACTGCAGCGTTCTGCTACAAAAATTGTAAATGGAACAAAACGGTCCCCCCCCCCCCCCCTCTGAAATGGGCTCATGATGCATGTACATGACTTGAGGATGATTATTGTGAAACGTTCATATGTGACTTTTGTGCGTAACCGAGCTAAATGGACGTTTTTCTTTTTGAGTTGTCTTTTCAATAGATGCTTTCGAAAGGTTCAAAGCTACAGCTGCATTGATAAAACATCATGAAAAGTTGTTTATTTCTTTTCCACTTTTGTAAATCACTTGGGCAGATGTGATTAGAATTGTTGCACTGTGTTTGGCTACTGCATTAATAGTATTCACTTTGTATTCAGTAATTTTGCAATATAATTGATATAACTCCAGAGCTAGAATGTTTTTTGTTATGGGCTAAAGTGGTCATTTTGTACCTAGATACAAAAACTATAATTTAGAAAACATCAAATGTTGTTTGGCTCTCAATTTCACATAAAAAGATGATACTATCCACAGAACATGCCGACAAAATCCTAACCCAGAAAACCAAAAATTGTACAACATATATCCAAACAATCCTTAAGGTGACCACTTTACCCCGGTCTCCCCTACATATCATTGATACCCTTGAAAAATCACGAATCAACCTTCTTCGTAGCTCTAATATAGGATCAATAATCTTTCCCAGTTTCGAATTAAAGTCTACATAAATGCTTTTATTACAGAAACTGTTCTCGTTATATAAAATTACTAGTAAAATGTAATTTGTCCAACAGAAGCATCATGGAGTAATGGTTAGAGTGACGGACAACAAACAAATCTGAAGATTATGGCTTCAAACTCCACTGTAGACTAAAATCTTTTCCCGCCACATACTCAATGTTAGTCTACCTACCAACGCTTTTTAAAACAAGGTTTGTGACAAGTTTGTAGCAAGTTTTGCGAGCAAAGTTTGTAGCAAATTTGGCATTGGTCAACTAGCAAGTTTCCTGCAAGATTGTAGCAAGTTTGAAGTCTTGCAATGCCAAACTTGCTGCAAGTTTACTGTGCTATGTTGGTTGTCACTTAAGTCAGAGTGTGAATGCCTCTCCCATTTTATGTTTACCAGTTGATAATAATAATAAAAAAATAGTAATAGATGCAACTGTGCTTATTGCGAATGTTAACTGACAATTGCTTTGCTACTTCTGTCAAAGTTACTGGATAAGATTATTACAGCGCTGTAGAGGCTGGGGCGCTATACATTTTGAAAGAGAGGATGTATCAATTCATATAACTCGTGGAATAATAAGTGGGTCATTTAAACGAAAGAAATATGTGAAAAAGATGAACGATAAATAAATTTCAGAGTTCGAATTGGCAGCAGATATCTAGTAATTTTGATTCCGAAAGACAAGGTTTAAGGCCATTTTGAAGTTTATACTGTTTAATATTGAATAGTTTAACTTTAAATGTGAATATTGTGTTTCCTTTAACACAACTTTAGGTCAATTTCCATACATAAGTTGTTGTTGAGATAGAGCATAAATCTGCTTGCAACAACCTTTTCTTGATGAAGTAAAAATGTTGCTCATGCTAGTACTTTCTAGTAAGCAAATATTGTGCCAATAAGATATTGTTCGACGGAACTTATGCTACACAAGATAGGTTGTAAATTAGCTCATTTTTTCTACTACACTTCAAAACTCCCCAAAAGTTCTAGCTCAGAATTTTGTTTTTGACTTCCGGATGGCCGAGAGGTTGGTTAACTCACTCGCTTTCTGTGAGTGTTGCCATGGGTTCAACCTGTAGATAACATCTTCAGAAGCTCAACAGCCCGTATTGGACATGAGCAACAGTTTTATCTAGATACTTTGATTCTAGAGTGTAAAATTTAGCCTCAAGTTTTATGATCTGAATGCACCAATTTTCAGAGAAAAATATCAAATTTACTGCCACAAAGTGCATTGAAGTGCATACTCCTTTTCTCTCCCTACATAGATGTTACATTTATTATGGTCATGTCGTTATTAACCCTAGCATTACCAAAGGAAGGAGAGGTGCGCTTCGAGGCCCACAATTAAATTTTTGTTATAACATTTCCAGTTCGACAAAAAATCTGAAAATATTTGATATTGTCAGGCTTCAACCTATTGTTAATACAGCATATTGCTTCATTTTTATTGCTTGTCTTGTTTCAACTATAATTTAAATAATGCGTTGTAGACCTCGAAGGCTCCCCCTTGATAGTAGTAAGGGGTTTTTCACGGAATACTGTAAATGTTATATATGAAATATGGTATGATATATGGCATCTAATGAAATGTTGTATGAAAGTAAATTTCCGGTTGAGGATTATGATTTATGTAAAATTTTACGAGGAAAGCAGTCTGGAACTAGGAGAATTAATAGCAAAAGAGATGTTGAGATCAGACAAAGTTTACTTGGTAAGCGGTCGTATAAACTTGTGAGAAGGTAAAAAGTTCTTCGGGAACCTTTTAAATTTGGTTGGACCCCAGCTATACGAAGCTCAGCATCATACTTCAAAAGATATCTATGATGTTTCGAATAGGAACTTTTACGTAAGCTCCAAGTCTGCAACCTTAAAGTCATTAACAGAACTGATAACAGTGCTCTGCATAGATTTCAGTGTTTGTAAACAAATAAGTGTTCCCGAACGGAACTTTTACGCTGATTTGAAAACTGTAATCAGTTTGGTTCTATCACAGCAGCTTTTTAAACACATTTCATCATAGAAGAAGTGCTCTTTTTATATTCGAAGTGGTGAATCTTTGGTTACAACTGTGTACTTATACAATTGGTTTGCAATTTATCCGTATAAACTCTGAAGCAATAATATTTGCATCGAAATTCTTCAATATAAAACGTGAAACGTGACAGATATAAAAAGTGGCTCATTTAAAGTGTCAAAGAAGTGTACCTTTTGGTTTGAATGTTGAACATTCACGCTTTCACTAGGACTTAAAAATATCCAAGAGAGGTATCAAAACAGTTGGATGGTTAACGCTATGGCCGCATACTGGTAGTAATTGCTTAAAAGAGAGTGTACCTATTGTAAAGTTAGAGGAAATGACTAAATAAAGATTTATTTCCAAATAGGAAGTTTACGATAACTTCATGTGCACAACTGAATATACCATATTATTTTTATGATTTTGTAGTGTAATTTATGTTTACTGGGAGTTTCCAGCTTTATACATAGAATAGAAGAGGGCCTTATTACGTTGCCCGTATTATAATGCAATTGAAAAGTAAGGACCAAAATTTGATATTCTCATTTGCAGTTAAACTTGACGTGATGGAGAAAAGCGGATATTACATTCGTATTCAGCGCACTAAAATTATAACAATTCAATTCTAACATTGAAAACATCGGATTCTTTTTATAAAAAGTCAGAACAATGTAATGAACTGAAGTTCGTATGGCATAAAATTATCCTAAAGGGAACTTATAAGGATAGCTTATACATTCTTATAGGCAGGGATTCCGCCAGGATTTTCAGTTTTGGGAGGTGTAAAGTAAAAATTGAGCAGGTGTAAGTGGAGGTTTCACGGTTTCTATCGATATTTGACGGCAAAAAAAATAAATTTAGGTGGATGTTGTCGAGAATTTGGGGATGACACCCCCACAGGGAGGGGGGTCAGAATGTCTGATGAAATCACTGTTTGTACACTCGAAAAAAATATTGGTGTTTATTGCCACCCCAAAAGGTGTAATAGAACACCTCTACCTCTACACCAATTCCAGTGCTGGGTAACACGAATTCTAGTGTTGGTTAACAACAGCCATGGTGTCCAACACCGTTTCTGGTGTTGACAAACACCTATATCGGTGTTCAGAAACATCGTTAGCAGTGTTAAAGTTCACCGCTAGAAGTGTAAGGGAACACCTTCAATGGTGTTTATTAACACTCCTAATGGTGTTTCTGAATACCGGTATAGGTGTTTCTGAACACCAGAAACGGTGTAGGACACCCTGGATGGTGTTAACCAACACTAGAATTGGTGTTACCCAGCACTGGAATTGATGTAGAGGTAGGTGTTCTATTACATCTTTGGGGGTGGCAATAAACACCAATAATTTTTTTGAGTGTAGGTAACGCATGAAAACGTGAAGAAATTATGTATATGTGACAGCGAAATGACAAGGTCGACTGAAGTGCACGCGTTATAGAAACACCAAACAAAAAGTTACAGAGTGATGAGATTGGAAATGACCTCGTAAATCGAGGTCATTGATTTTTAATCTGCTTTCGTTGAGTTCCCATCTTTCGTTACTAACAGAATGACCGGCAGACGGACTAAACGTAAACGGTTTTAAAACACTAAAAATATCAGTCCTCAAAAGGAGTTATGCTTCATTAGAATGGCAAGGAATGAAGTCTGTTATCTACAGAGTAATGCACCAAACTGAAAGCATGATGAAATATTCATATGTGTAAATTGAGAATGAAAATTAACATACTAACAACTTACATTAATTGAGATTTCATAGTCAAAATTTATTTATTTTATTCCTTTTGTTGACTACTGTCGTTTCAAGCATTACAACTAACGAATTACTGGGTACTAGAAACGTTCAATTAATTTATTATTCAGCTGCTCCCATTGAAGATCTAGATGGGTAATTTGAAGTCCCCACAGCGTGGGAAACCTTTAGGTGCTGGAGGAATTCGTCCATCAACATGTATCACCATCTTCATTCCAGTAAGTAAATGATACATCAAATGGCAGTGAAACATCCAGTAGCCTAAAAAATATGAAATGATTTTCTTTTGAAGGATATACTCGAGAAAAGGGTAAACAAAGAAACATTAACAAAAGCACAAACATTGAGAAAGTAAAGTAAAATGTGTAGAAAAGTTGAAATAAATCTTACATTTAAAACTCATAGTATGCCAGAATATTAATCACGTTCACAAGGACTCGAGAAATGTGTGAACAAGGTCGGAGATCATACTCTATGAAAACTAAGGAAAAGAGATTTTGAAGCGGGGTAGTTATGATGAAAAAAAAAGTAACTTGCCTATATTGATCATAGAGTGATCATATGCATATAAAGCGTGTCAATTTTTGACAACTTTAAATAAACAGAATAAATAAAAAATACGTATCCAAATATGTGTTAAGAAACGAAACTAAAGTCCTAAATTTAAACATAACATTAAAAACGTCACCACTTATTTTCTGTAACAATATTTGTCCATTTTATACTAACCTCCAGTTAGTTACTCTTGTTGTTCTTATTAATAAAAAAAATCCCTTTCGGCAGGCCCACAGGCTGAGGTAGATCTCCAAGTTTTTTTTTTCAAAACTTCAATTCTCGCCTTCTATGAGCGCTATCGAGAAACTATTTATTGATTTGTAGATTATTCATCAAGAGCTTTTCAACGATATCTCACAAGACGTGTTTTAAAAATTTTGAATTTCCACCTCCACTGCCACAACCCCTCAATCGTTGGTGTTACCGTAAACTTCATAGAAGGTACTAAAATTTATGGAGACAAAGTTTCCCTCTAAACTCCATAGGGGCTGATATATCATTTTTTTTTTAATTTCAACACCTTCCCCCAACAACCCCCTTGGGCCCATTTTGCTCATTAACGAACTTAGCCGAGCTATTAAGCCTAGAAATAACATATTAAAATTTGGTTAAAATATTTTTAAAATTATGCCTGCTAGTGTGTTAATATATATATATAATAAATCACAGCCATATTCAATCCACTAGTGGATGAGGCCTCTCCCCGAAGCGAGGAGTTGGTCTACTGCTCCCACGCTGACCAGACGGGTTGGGAGAGGAGAGCCGAAGCTCTCATATATATATGATACACCTAGGTATATACACATACATAGATATCGTACCGATCTCAATAGGTAGATTTTTCTTCGAAATCTACCTAAAAAGTAGCTTTGTATTTGTTTTATTAAATTCTAGTAATTTTGTCAGTAACAGCACTTTCTGAATCTTTAGATTCAGTTTGAAAGAGTTTACATGATAATTTTGTGTCAACACATAACCACTGTTTCTTCCAAGCATACATTCGGGGAAGCTTCCCCCCCCCCCTGGAATTTTTCAATCGCACCCCCGAAAGAATTAGTGTTAGCACTTATGTTACTAAAACGTTTACTGAAATACGCATATAAAAATACATTCTATAAATATTGTTCATGTTATTTTGAGGTTAACTAAGGAAGCATGACATGTTCTTAAGCAAAATTATTTTTGTTTTTTTTTTTTGCACTTAGTGGTGTAATTCGAATATTTAAAAATTTCGGGGGCCCCCCCCCCCCCAATTGATTTTGCACCCCCGAAAGAAAATTTCTGAAAGTAAAACTGCACATAATAGTGGACAATGTAGCTTTACGTATAACAGTGAATTGAAAACGTGATGAAAATGATTCTGTAATCTTGCCAAAGTCTCTATAATACGTATAGCACAAGAGACGTGATTGGCCGTTAGTGGAAGAAGAATGATCTCTCTCAGTCAATTATGAAATACTTTATCACTCTGATGACCGTCTGATGTGCGAATGTGGTGAACATGGTTATGGCTTGTAGATTTTTTTTTCTCAAACTATATTGTAATGCATCCTGTTTAATATGGTGTATTCTTCTTAATTTGTAAATATTATGATCCAACTGTAAATAGATTTACCATTTCAGTGAATGGATTTCCTGTGTAGAGGTTGTATTTTAACTGAAATATGGTTTGTTGAAAGTGTTTGAGGGCATATTTAAATAATTTTTTGTTCTTTAAGTTAAAACAGAGAAATCAAATCATATCACAGGACTGCTTAGATAAGAACGGATATAGGTAATTTATTTGAAACGAATGGAGAGCAGTCCACATAAAAGGCAAGGTAGTTCGTCTAGGTACATTACAACGGGCCTGAAGTTAACATTTTTTTTCTGTTTTCACTACGTAGATTTTGTTAAAATAAGCCTGGTCATAAAAACGAACAATTCGTTTTGCTGAAATACAGTAATTGACCAATTTCCAACTTTTAATTCCACGTTCAGCACTAAATATTAATTTTTGCATCTCTTACTTTAGTATAATATTTTCTTGTAAAACATTATACTACATGTATCATAGAGGTAATAATTACATTTGCTAGAAAATGGAGCATCTGTTACATTAAAAGCTTTAATGTTGTACGTAAATTAAATAGACATGACTGTGACTATAATTGGATATGCTGATCGAGAGACAAAGTAGTGCAAGGTAATTTTTTGACAATCTGAGTTAAGTAGATACGAAAAATACACATTAATGGGCAAATCCTGATAAAAATTATGCTGATAGCGGAAAGCTATTAATTCTGATTTGTTATGTCCGGATATTGAATATAAATTGGATGATGTGGTATGAGAGAAGCTATCAGTCGCTGATACTTGTTTTATTGCCAGCGTGACTTCATAAATTAAGTCAATCTTAGTTGCACTCTTAGCTAGTTTCCCTCAGCAACAGTATGTTTACATTATATCAGTAACATCCAATCAGAACTAGGACACGATATCATTACCACCTAATCAGAAACAAGAAATTACAGAACAATAGCATAGAAACTACAACTACAGTATCTTGTTTATTGTGTAACTATAGGTTAGGTTACAACGTCCGTGGACACAGAATTTGTAATATGTGAAACAAGGAAAATATTCGTGTAGTATTTGGGCCAAGGTAACAGTTTGTACTCGAGATCTAACATGAACACAAAGAAAAAAGTAACGAATTTAATCTTTTTTTTTAATGACACAAGAAGGATTTATTTATTAATTAAATTGGATTAACAAAAAATAAAACATTTTCGGGTTTTATTTATATTAATGCCTTAGCTTTACCTCACGTTTAAGTGTGTTTGTTTCCTGTTAGCTAGAAAGCCATTACAATCATGATAAATATAAAGACATGAGAATATCTATACCTGGATTATCAGCCTTAAATCTTATAACAGCATATCCATTGTTCAACACTGGAACTGTGTCTTTCAGTACTGGTGTTTCCAATGATCGAGGAATCTTTCCGTCTGCATCCATTGTTCTTAATTCTTTCTCAGATATTTTCCCATCCGTCTTACGGCCTTGTGCTAAGACGTGGAATTTGTAACCATGGAGGTGAAACGGATGGCTCAAATTTACTCCTTGTACTGAAATTATACATCAAGGATAATTGAATAGCACATAAAATTGTATGAGTGTATTAAATATACACTGGCAAGGGAATACTGGCAAGGGAAGTATTTCGGTTCGAACAGGATTATTAGGTAGATTTCGAAGAAAATATACCTATTGAGATCGGTACGATATGAAAGTGTATATTTATATATATCTATATATCTATCTATCTATCTATCTATCTATCTATCTATCTATCTATCTATCTATATATATATATATATATATATATTAACACGCTAGCGGCCATAATTTTGAAGATATTTGAACCACATTTTTATATGTTGTTTCTGGGCTTAATAGCTCGGTTAAGTTCGTTAATGAGCAACATCGGTCGCCATCTTGGATCCAAAATGGCCGCCGAACCCATTGTTATATAGAATACACAGCCTAAACCGCTGGGGCTATTGAAATCAAATTTGGCATAAAGGTACAACATCACTTTTTGATTATGAAAATGTTACCTAATGAGTTCAAAGACGCCATCTTGGATCCAAAATGGCGGACCTAAAATCCATTTTCCACACCGTTTGAGCTAGAGATACGAAATTTGGCATAAAGGTGCATTATGACGAATAGCTTAGGGAAATATCACAACATTTGGGAAAAGGCGCCATCTTGGATTCAAAATGACCGCCCAAAATCCCATTTTGCACACCGTTTGAGCTGGATAAATGAAATTTTGCTTGAAGTTGTACTATCACAAGTAGGTCACGATAAAATAAGAAAACTTTCAAAAAGTCGTCAACTTGGATCCAAAATGGCCGCCCCAAAAACCCAATTTCCAAATCATTGAAGGTAGAGAAACGAAATTTTCAGTGAAGGTGTATGACCAAGAGTAGGTTACAATAAATAGGGCAAATCTTCCCTTTGGGGGCGCAGCCAACCGTGGGAGGGTGAAGATGTACTCCGTGGTGGTGTAGTGCTGCAGGGAGATTTTGGTTAAGATAAAGGAGGCGCATCCTCTCAAAAGCACTGAAGTTGGGGGGCGAGCCCCGGCTCCCAGCGAAACTTCGAAATCTACCTCAGCCTGATTCGTACCCCGATACTGATAATCCCTGAACCGTAATTCGACCGTGTAAGACCAAATTTGTCCGCTAGAGGGTGTTAAAGTTTGGAGCAGAGAGGAGACAACCACTACATTGACTCCCGTAGTTTCGTTTTGAACAGGCATTTATTACTCAAAATATCTACATGAACAAATCTGACAAAGACTGCAAAGCCACTCTACCGTGTAGCAAATAGTTTGGTAGATATAGGCCAGTGACCAGTGGTCAGTATTTGTCTTAACAAATGTATGTGACGGTTTTCCATAAAGTGAGTAAGACAGAAGGTTGAATCACAATAGGCACACAGGACCAAATAAAAAACCGCATCAGGACAATCTTCAAAAGTACACTCCAAAAATTATACTAATCTCACAAAAAATCTTAATTTCGGGGGTTGAGTCTACGTATGTCCCTATCCGTAAATGTCAGTAACTTCAAGAGTGTGAAATAAAGTGGCATTTGACACCATGTCCATGGATTGTGATTTTAAGCTTCCTCTGTTGAATTTTGAATTTATTTTAAGGCCTTTAGGCAACTATGGCTCAGGCCAGGGTTGGTCTGTGTGCCTATTTTGATTATCCCTTCTGTTTTACTCACTTTGTAGAAAAACCTCACTTGCATTTCTGAAGACAAGTACTGACCTATATCTGCGAAACTATTTGTTACACGGTAGAGTGGCTTTGGAGTCTTTGTCTCCACTATCAGGAATATTCATCTATATATTTTGAGTAATAAAGGCCTGTTCAAACCGAAACTACGGGAGTCATTGCAGCGGCTGTCTCCCCATTGCTCCAAACTTTAACGCTCTCTAGCAGATACACGCGGTCTCACATGGTCGAATTACTTTGCAGAAATTATCAGCATCGGGGTACGAATACATATATGAAGTGTTATCAAAAAATTCTTGTTCGAACCGAAATACTTCCCTTGTAAGTGTAAAAATTTGCTGCTAGCGATATTAATCAAGTAGACCTAAGGCTAAGTTGTCTTGACTTTCCCATTAAGGAGCATGTCTTAGAGTTTCATTACTTACATGTTACAAATACGCAGAAAATTTAGGAAATTTCACAGACCAAATAGGACCTTGCCACGGACCACCACTGTTGACCAGACTACAGTTTGAGAACCTCTGCACCAGAGATAGAAAACTTGCATTCTAGCATACGCAGTATAAGGGAAACTGAGCAGTTGCAAATCTCCATTACTTTAAGTATCTTACACTAATTAAAGTGTTTTCTTGAGTTTTATGTGAAAAGGCCACATTAGAAAATTACTATACAGGAGATACACAGTTACGAGAGGAACCGTATTTCACCAATCTAAAGGCAAAAAACGTGCTATAAAAGTAGACTGGAAGGCTACCTTATGAATGGAGATGAATAACACTCCCAGGCAATTCACACAATCAAAGTGGAACTTAAAAAAACAGAGATCGGTTCATTTAAGGAACAAACGTAACATGAAGAACACCAGAAACATGTAAACGAAGGAGGATCGGACACCTAAACAGTCAAATACAATAACTGAACAAGAAACCAAGAAGAGACCGGAGCGAAGGAAATCAGATGGAGAAAGACTTTTTACAAAATTAAATACACAGGAAGAATATAGATGAGGAAAGGATATACCAATCTAAAGAAAAATAAGCAGCAATCTTACCGTCAGCTACAGTCAGTTGGCAGGGTGGCAACCTAGAGAGATTATACCTTCATAAAGGTAATCAATTTAATAAACCAAACGTTTATTACAAAGACAGCAGAACCTAGAAACAAATTCTTCTACATATATTGCAATGACATATTGCATACAAGGTATTGCAAAATGAGGAGAGATCCTCTTTACTAATGGAGAATCTAGAGATATTGGAATGTAAGGACCGGTCTCCAAGTTGTATAACACAATATGAAATATCCAGATAGGAACGGTCAATAATCCATGTTATTAAATTTCGTTCTCTTTCAATTTCCATAAGTGGTACTATGTAACGGGTGCCATTACCTGTATACAATTAATCTAGGAACATCTACATTGAATATATTTTTATTTTCCTTCTTTATTAACTTTTCAGGGTTTAATATTGAAGAAATTTACAAATAGAGTTTTCATAGTACGCGATAATTGCCGCTATTGTGCCAATTGCTACCAGCACCAAAAATTTTCATACAGTAATTGGCACCCCACTTTTACTCCAATGCAGGTGGTGAATGTTACAGTGTTTAGAATGTGTTTTAACCTTTAAACGCCGAAGGGCGCAACTGCTGCGTCATGGCTTTAAACCTTAATAGCTCAGCCCCTAATTAAGCTAGGAAGATAATTTTGGTATCAATGTGTTCCTGAAGGATGAAGCTTGCCTCCGATATGCATTTCATGTATGTGGGGGGGGGGTACCATGGCTGAGAGGGCGAGGGTAAATTTCTTGTTTTTTTCTTTTTTGCATCAGGTTTTTTGGGGGGCATTCCCCCTGGGGGTTTAGTCTTAAATATTGGAATGTGAAGCAATGAAGTAGTCCACTACACGCTAATACCCCGCAAATGTACTGTTGCTTATATGGGGTGAGTAGGAGAGGGGCAAAGTTGGCCAATTTTTTGAGCCTCAATTTTTTGACGTAAATTATATTAATTTTCTGGATGGTTCCATATAAGACAAGATATCTTTTCACTGAATTGGTCTAGAAGCATAATTCGTGTTGCTGTATGTTTTACGGACAATAATGAAAAACAAATGGTGTGCATATAACGCGGTACTACTGTGTATGATGGGGAGGGGACGAATGTCAAATTCATTGAATTGTTCTTTGATTTTTTTTTTAGAATATTTCCAATATAAAATGAATTCATTACGCTTTTCTTTTCAGTAAAACACAATAATTCTATTTTCTTTGACACACGCACACAATAATTGCTTGTAGAAAGAAAAGTGTAACTTACTTCATTTCCACGAATAATTTCTTGTCTAGAAGCTATGCTAAAAATAGAAAGCCAACCAGTTTACTGGAGTTGAGGTGATTGTTGACAAGTGGAAAAGATAACAGAGGTCTCGTTGCCGGCGGCGAAGTAAGAATGACTAACCACAAGCAGTATCGTCAATCCACCCCTTCCATGACCCACCGCCCCCTCTCAAACCCGAAAAATATTTCAACCCAGGCTTCGTTTTTCGTAATCATTTGAGAAGTGTTTGTGAGTGGAATCGGTAACAATTTATCGTTATTTCGTTTTTCGGTTACAGTCAATTTCGAAGTGTATTTTTTGTGTGATATAAAACAGTGGACGCAGGGTTCTTGTGACAAATTGGTTCAGTGGCGTACCTAGTTATTTCTATAGGGGGGTATTATTTTGGAAACTCACGAAACTTCAACTTCGACGATGGCGCGAAAGTGCCTTTCTGAAAAGGACATACTCGATGAAGACACTGATGTTGAAGACTTGGAGGGACTTGTGTTGGATGAAGAAGAGGAATATGCTGGAAAGGCGAGAAGGGGGATCGATAATGAGGTTTTTGTTGATGACGGAGATGATGAATCTGACAACGATCTTCAGCCCTCAACTAGTCAAGCCTCAGACTTAGTGAGGGCTGAAGGTCGTTTCAGACAGCGAATACAAACTTTTTCACAACTCAATGGAGCAGTTGGAGAGTCTGTAAGGAATCTTACAGACACGAATACTCTCGGCTCCCTGTTGCTGCTGCTGACGAAAGAGGTGCTCGATATTGTGGTGCAGCAAACAAACCTGTATTATCGACAAATACTCGGTTGATTTGGGAGAACAAAAACCTCAGGTTACTCTTTACTAATTTTATCTCTTTTTGGCTATACTTATACACATTTGATACGAAATCAGACAGTATTGGTCGACGTTCAGACAGTATTGGTCAACTGACGAACTCTACCAATCATGGTTCGGTAACATCATGCCTCTTGATAGATTCCTTCACATTCTTCGCTATCTTCATTTCGAAGACAATAAGAAAGCTCTAAATCGTGCTACAGATCCCAATTGTGATAAGTTATGGAAGTTTCGCAGGGTCTTTGATTTGTTCAATGCTTCATGCTGAAAACTTTCTCTGGATGAAGCTATTGTGCCATTCAAAGGTCGTGTGGGCTTCAAACAGTATATTCCGAATAAGCACAAGAGATTCGGGATAAAGGTGTTCGAGGATTGTTGTGCCAACGGATATACTTGGAACATGCTTACATACTTGGGAAGGATGCATGATTTGGATACTTCTGAAAGGACTGTGATTGAAACCATATAGTTCACAAACTTCTAGAGGATTTGTGGGGTGTGAGCCATAAAGATTTTATGGACAACTATTTCTCGTAAATTGTTTGATGAACTAAGGCTCTTGAATACTTATTGCTGCGGTACAGTTGCACCTCCGCGTAAGAACATGCCACGTGACCTTTCTTTTAACAGGATAAAGAAAGGTGACGTGGATGTATACGTCAGGGATGATCTTACCGCAGTACGGTGGAAGGATAAACGTGATGTTTATGTTCTCACAAATATGCACGCTGCACCACAAATCGAGACATTCCTATCCGCAGATGGAGATGCCCATAAGTCTGATGTAGTGCAGGACTACAACTTGCATATGGGATATGTCGATCTGGCGGATCGGATGGCCAATTCGTACTCAGCATCGAGAAGAACCAGGAAGTGTCCGACGAAGTTGTTCCTCCATCTCGTTAACATCGTTCTGGTGAATTCATTTGTAGTATGTCCCAACGCTCCATCGACGCATTTGGAGTTTCGGGAGCAGGTCGTGTGTGGATTGATTGCGCTGGGGAAAGAGGGATTACCCACTCACCAATTTGTCCCGGGGCGCGGATGCGTAGTCAGAAACAATCTATCCAGGGACACCTTGGAACATATTCCATCCAAACTCGAACGTTGTAGACGCTGTCGAGTTTGTACAAACATCGAGGTTCGTAAATATACCTGGATGTTTTGTATTGGCTGCAATATCCCACTCTGCCTCCCAGACTGCTATCAACGGTTCCACAGTTTTGTTCTGAATTTTTATATCGCTTTATATTGCAGCAATGGCTACTTTTTTATATTATTGTCACAAGTGTATTGACTACACATTAGCTTCATTTTCTCAGCGTAGGGTGACTGTAAGGGTTGCCAGGGCCCCCCAAATTCTATTTTTTTATTTTTTAGGATGTTTGTTTCTTCTTCTTCTACGAATAGGGCGGGAATTCGACAAGTGTTATCTCGTTGGAATTGGAATCTGTGATCCAGAATCGTTCCAACGATGTATGAATCATGACTCTGTGATAATTAGGGAGGTCACCAAGGCCGACAACGTGAGGGTCTACGATTTCGTTCAAATCCCTGCCCAGTGTATAAAGGTCAGGTAAGGTAGCATTTGTTTACAGTAATATTTAACGCTTTTATGTACAATATTTTGTATGTGAAATCATGGTGATAAATCGAGTTAGGGTTTGTGAAGCTGACATTGATGAAATGCCGCAGCTCACGTAACGTTAGAAAGGGCCTATGAAACTGTTTTCAAAACTACCAACTGCTTGTGAAGTGAGCAGTGAGACTGATTCACTCCCCTTCTCCCAATGTGATTGTGATTATGAACGAATAGTATTCTTCGAAAGTAGGTACATAAATGCATGTTCTTCGATACTTCTAGGTGAAAGTACAAAGGTAAATCGTACAGGCTGTTCAAATTAGTACACTACAAGTGGAATTAAATTGTATTTGTTTATGGAATTTAAGCATCTATGCTCAGGACGGGATACGGCAGGTGAAAGCTGACGGAAGAAATTGGCAAGGGTTTAAGGTGAGGGTACCATCCTGGAATTTGTCTGGTGTGGCTAAGAAAAAAACCTGAAAAACTTCAGTGTGGATGTACAGCCACTGGTATCGAACCCAGGGCATCTCGATTTCGAATCTAATCATCTACCAAATGAAATACGGCCTCTCGATACAAGAGAATTGTGTCCACCGCTGGTTGACGAATTGTTCGTGATATTTTCGTACATAAAATTGCGAATTAATGAATGTAAATAATCTTCAAGTTGCTGAGAACGTTGATCGCATTACGAAATATTCAAATAAGCGATGAATAAAGATTAGGATAACTTACGTGTGCATACCAAGAACGTAAACAGCGTGTGTTGCTTTCTTCGTACAATAGCTTTTTGTATTATAAAAAACTAAAATAAAGGTATACTTTATTTTGTATAGGCAATTTTAGTAATTTTGATTTCCGACCTTAACGACTATATGATTGCAACGCTTGTTAAAATCCACAAACATCAATGTCTCAGGGAAGATTCGAACCCCCAACTTTGGAGACGCAGGCCTAACGCCTCAGGCTCAGGCCACATAGCTGAAAAGAGTCGTGGGTCAATCGGGTTTTTCGGGTCAGGTTTTGCACAATTTAACCCTATTTAGACCCGATAGCCCGGAGAAAAAACAGTTCTTAATTATTTCCTTGCTTTTGAACAGTGTTTCCTGCAGTGGTGACCAGGACCGGAGATGTTACCCTGAGAGCACGAAAAATACAACGCCGAAGTCCTGACCAGGTCATTCGGATCACGTTTTGGACCGGGTTTCTAGGTTACCTATGTCCTTGTCAGATTCAGTTCTGCAGACTACCTCGGTCGACAATAGTTTTTTCGTGTAGGATTCTGTGAAGTAGGATAACTTTTTGTCTCCTGTTTTATAAGGATACAACATCGGCTCAAACCCCTTTGATTCTTATGGATTTCAACTTCATATAACTTGATTAGTTCTTATATTATTATTATTATTATTGTGTTGCAATTTTAGATTTCTTGAGTGATTCATACAGAATAAACCAGTAGCTGTGAAGATTTGGCCGAGATGAAACACATAATGTGAACAAATTGGAAATGATACCTGGCTTTTCTGGCAGTTTTCGAAAAATAATGGTTGTATTTTAGAGTTTGCACAAATTAATAGTAAGTTTCATGCAGTTGCAGTTTCTTGTCCACAAGAGTTTACATTTGTTACATAACAATATATAAAGACAATAACTGTCACTGTCTACGAGATTACAACTTTGCACAACATATATAATATGCATTTAAACATTCATTAATGAAAATGATCGTTTTATTGTTTTGAATGCTACATTATATAATGAGCTTAATAATGAATTTTTAGTATTTTCCATATTTGTAACCATCTGTATTTGCACCTACTGGGAAGTCACTACTTGTACATTTTTTTTGGCAATCCAGTGTACCAACAAATTAATTCACAGGTGTATTATTTCTTTTTATTTTAGTGGTAGTTCAATTTTTCGCGACGAAGGCGGATTTCGCAAGAACCTTAGCGCTCAAACTTGGAGGCACGATAATCTTGAACCCAGGTGGTTCTTTGGATGATCTGTCTCACAAGTAACACTATTTCAAGTGGACACTCAGTACTCGAAGAGATATACATATTTATAATCAGCATAATAAACTGAGTTTGTGCGTAAAATATTCGGTGCCATTCATTGGCCAGTGGTTGAAGAGAAATTGTTGATACTTTAGTTAGATTCTTCTTTGTGGAGAGTGATATAAAAGTGTTGAAATAGAATTATATTTTTAAATTGCTGAAAGAAATGGAAAGCAAATACACAGTAATGGGTACTGGGTGGAAGGCGCTTCCTTGTGGAGGGTATATTCTTCATAGTCGTCATCTTGAAGTCCGCCATATTAAATCTCGATTGATTTTCTTAAATGGGAAGGGGGTCGTGTAATAGGCCATTCTGGACTAGAAATTTACGAGAAATACGTTTTTGAAGTCAGTTTTGATGTAAATGTAATGATTTGAGAGATAATAGTAGTTTGTGATGGGGTAACAATACAATAGCCTAGAAACACCCATTTCTTCTCGAAATAACGACGGAAATGAAACAAAATACATACAAATTGTTCTTGAGTATAGTACCCTATCGATATTGATTTGTACACATTTAGATTTCATTTCCATCGTTACAGGTGTTTCCAGGCTATTGTATCATTATCCCAAGCTAGAGTCACATACTCTTATCTATCACATTGTTACATTTACAGCAAATCTTACTTCAGAAACGTATTTCTCGTAAATTTCTAGCCCAGAATGATATATATATTACACGACCTCCTTCCTATTTAAGAAAATCAATCGAGATTCAATATGGCGTACTTCAAGATGATGGCCATGAAGAATATACCTTCCACAAGGAAGCGCCTTCTACCCAGTACCTATTACAGTGTATTTGCTTTTCATTTCTTTCAGCAAATTTAAAAGTATAATACTATTTCAACACTTTTATATCACTTTCCACAAGGAAGAATCTAACTATTGTATCAACAATTTCTCTTCAACCACTGGACAATAACACCTAATATTTTACACACAAACTCAGTTTCTTATGATGATTTCAAATATGCATATATATCCTAGATCTGAGTGTCCACTTGACATAGTGTTACTTGTCAGATCGAACTGCCGAACACGTATATAGCGAAAAACACTAAACTTCGACGTTTAGCGGTCGTTTATCCTTTAGGTTTTGCTCAGAGCGGGACAAGGTTTCTCGCCCCGCTCCCACCAACCTGCAGGTTTTATACTAAGGTCCTTTGAAAGGTGTACTCTAAGTATGATGCACTTCTCTCAAAGTTTTTGGTTTTTGATTTATAATAGATGATCATTTGTTTACATAAATGGGGAACCTTATCTTATTTTACCTTTTTCTCTTTCTTTTTTTTTAGCTGCAGAAGTAGAAGTATATTTGCAGTGAGGAAATAGAGATGGACGAAATCGGGATACGAGAAGCGATTCACTAACTGGTGCTGAATGCAGTTTCAGCAAATGTATGGCGATACGGAATGTTCATATCATACGTTTATTGATATGCTGTAGGTACGGTTCAATTCCACCTTGTGAATCACCTATCGTATCATAATTTCGTCCATCTCTCTTCCACCACTGCAGATGCATTTCTGTTTCTGTAGCTGAAAGAAGAAAAGTGAGCCAAAAATTTCTACTCTTAAGTACACAAATGATCATATATTAAACAGCAAAAATTCGAAACACCTATAGTGAGGGCACACACTTTTCCCACGACTCTTGTATATTCAATACTATTCTGCCAAAGTTGGTTTATAAAGATTGGCAAATGGAAGTCCAAGCGATCAAACATGCAGCACGCCAACCATCTATTGAACGTCGTTTCAATCGTTTAACCAACAATTATTTTTGGTTGGCCCAACTGTTTGTGTTGAATAGGTAAGCGCTATTTTCATCTGAACTTAAAATAAAAACCTGATTTTTACAAATAATCTTAATAATATTTTTTGATATATAATAACGCCTGTAAAGTAATACGTATATTCTACCTCCAGATCGTATTATATTTTTCTTTTTTATATCCTAGTTTAAGTGCATATCTTGTAAGGTTATCTTTTTCACAAAAAATAGTAAAAGAAAAAACACTAGTAATGAAAAGAATCCCGCTCTTTGGTCAAAACCATCAACATACAAGCAAGTGGGACGACCTTCAGATATACCAAGATCATATGAATAAATGATTACGTGTTTATACTGATCAATGATAGTATATGTAGATATTCAGGAAACAGAAGTGATCGTTATGTATTTTCAGTATTATTGCTGATTGAATTTCCGTTGAAAGCGAAAACATTCAAATGGTACTTGAAAATAAGTTTTGTAAAAACATGTTTCAATACTATAAAGATATATTTTCTTATACTAAAAATATCGATATTAATTTTACTTACACGTATCAACAAGGATAATTTCTACGATTGTATTCCGTTTAAATTTTTGAACATAGCTGCAGTAACATGGCTTCTTACCCACGCATCTCCGTGGAAGATTATCTTGTGTGCAAAACATGTCGGAGTCAATGTCTTCAAGCTGTGTTAGCAAGGGCGATGGTGTATTGATGTACGATAGATTGTTACCCAATAGACTAGCTGATGGAGGAAATTGGACATTGGCTTCTAAAAGAAAACAAAGAAACATCAACACAATAAGATTTAAACAAGGATTTTATTATTCGAACTTCTTTGACAAACAGTTTAGATACAATTGAATGGGAATTACTTATTTACTGAGCTGTAATTTAACGGACAGCACATGGAAATGTTAATGAACTAAATGGTCATGCTATGCGTAATACAGTGAGTCGTAAATCTTGCGCTACGAAAGAATGTAAATTTAAATTACTGTAAGGACTATGTAAATCATTACATTATAATGAATATAATATACATTAAGAAAACTAGTACGACTGGATTCAAGACTTTTGCGATGTGTGAGACACGCGTTGTGCATGTTCTTTGGTAGCCTTCATCTATATGTGTGTTCTTTTTCATATAAAGTACACGCAGTATATTATGATACGGTTAATCACAATACATTAAAAATCAGCAGAAATATCCTTTTTACACATCTTTAGAAGATTAATAGAAAATAGTGACGATATAACTGACATATTAGGACAACTTATGAGCTTTTCATAATAATTTAATCTCTGAGAAAATGAACATTGCGTCTCAAAAATCACCATCTCCTTACACGTGAAAAACTCTTTTACTTTGAGCGTGATGGTTAAAACTTTGCTTACACGTAGAAAAGACTATATCGTTCTCTGGTGAACTAATCCTTTGTAGTACATGCTTTCGCCGTTAGATACCTCTTGCTGGGATCCTTCTGCATAGGTCTACCAACCAGCGTTTTCGAGTGAAGTCGTGATACCACGTAGTAAATTTTCTTTTGTTAAGAGCCTCTCGATTGTTCGGTGATTTTTGTGATGACTGAAAAGTGAACAACGCTTGAGACTATGAAATACTGTTTTTGTTTGGGGAAAACGGCTTACAAAGATGCTGCTCTTAAAAACGAAACATTATGAGTGATTATCCTTCTTCGAGGTCACTTGAAGACCAAAATCGCTCAGGACTCCCGAACGGACAAAAACATAGCCAGAATTCGTGGACTGATCATGAAAGACCGTCACAGAACCACTGACGAACCTGTTGATTTGTCTGTGTGCCCTGGAGTTTCTGCCAACATACTTTGAGCAAGGAATTGCAAATGAAAAGAGTTGCAGCAAAATTAGTGCCTCACCAGCAGGCAAAATCTTGATTTTGAAAAAAAATTTAACCGAACACAACATGATCTAGCTTTCCCACCCGCTATATTAATTCGATATTGTCAAGTTCTCAAAATAAAACATTTTGCAGATGTGGAAGAGGTGGGGGAAAATGAGGGAGCCATTAAAAGGTATCATTTGGCAAGAGTTTCACGACTCTTTTGAAATGGAAAGCACGTTTTGACCGGTGCTTTGAATCAAATAAACAGTACTTTGAAAGCGATTCAAGTTGTAACACCCAAAAATAAATACACAAATTTTTATTACAAAATTCCGATTTCTTTTGGGTCTCCCCTTCGTAGATTAAAAACTAATAAAGAATAAACACAATAATATTTACTCATACACCTACAAAGAAACTTTGAAGGTACATCACTGAGTTACATTTCAAGGTGTTTTCGATACATTTAAGAAAACATGCATTACAGAAATAGAAATGGCTTTAGAAAATGAGTTTGATTTATGCAAATAGTTTGTAGATATCCGCCTAACATTATTATTTCTTGTAGTACAAGATTACACAAAGTTTATACGTATTCTCACATGAAAATTCTCACGATTGCTAAAATAACTAACAATTGTTTTCAAACTCACTACCTTCCCCGTGAGTCTACATTTCCCTGCATGTATTGTCATATTTCAACTTTAACGTTTTCGGAAAACTTAGAAACACAAAAATGCACTCAACGACGTCACCACATTATCTGTAATCAGCATAATCAGAATCTTTGGTCATCTTAGATGCGTTCTTCGCACAATGAATCTAAATTTTAAATCAGTCTCTTATATCATGTAGCCTAATATAAACATTTTATGCGTTGTATGAACGATTACCATTGTTCATCTTTCTATAATAATTGCCAATTTACATGCCAAATGAATACGTTGAAACAAAAACATGAAATTTAATTTCATTGGTTAGAAGTTCTATAGACGTTAAACTAAATTTGCAAATTTAACTTTCATTATTTTTTAAATTAACGAACAAAGTATAACGCTTTCTAAAATTTAAATTCTGGAACGCTATTTATCACGTTGTAAACTGTGCTAACTGTGTCACCCATTTTGTATTAAACCTTTGAACGCTAAAATCAAATCGCTCTCGTATGACACCATAGTGTTAAAATAGTTTAGACAATGTAGCACAACCCGGAGGTGCTTTGTTTCTATACTATAACCATCTACTTAGTCCAATACTGTTAGGAGAAACAAAGATTAGTTAATCCCTAGCTACTTTGAAGCGACTACCTATGATTTGTACATTATTCATGATTCATAATTTTGTGTGTGATAAACAGGCAAAATCAGAGTTTCTACAAATATTCACAGCTAACTGAAAGTTGAAGATGCAAAATAAACGCTGTGACATACATTACCTTGCGAACTGAGACACAATAGTTTTGTGTATTTGCATCAAATCACGGTAGAAACAACTAACTTATTTGTTTACCGTAAAGTCGAATGAATATAGAAGAATAAATTCTATAGGAAAATAGATGTCACAAAATGCTTTATTGAAGAGTGTGTTAAAATCAAGAAATTTGTTCTGATGCTCGAGAGATAAACTATGGGCTGTCTATTATTTAAATATTTTATTATATTGTTTTATCTTCACACACATATTAAGCCTCCAGTACGCAAGCCGCGGACTGAGAGTCCGCAGTTGCGTATTTTTCTTGTAGAATTACTTAAAATGATGTGTCCTCCGATATCTTTCTCTTCAACCTTCCCGTATCTATTGTCACGATCGGAACATTTTTACCGGTTTTCTAGAGTTGGAAATATCCATATCTTTGGGACCGTGTATTCTCAGTTCGTGCTCGTGCACTAACGGTATTGAAATTTGAATGTAGACAGGAAATTTGTTTTATTTCTGATATAAACTTTTTTGGTAGATCGACTTATAATATATATAGGGTGTCCGGGAATTCCTATGACAATGTTTGGAAGTTGAAACTAGACGTCAAAACAAACAAAAAGGTATATGGACACAAACCTCAAAAGCGGCGTCCTTTCCTAGTTATGAGCGTGGGAAATTTGGCGGCACGGAACTTTGACGCGCTGTAGCACAAAGACGAATGGCCGTAACACAGGCGACCGTGACTTTCAAACAGGAAGTCATAGATGTAGTGTCCAAAATATCAAAATCAAAACTACACAATAATTGCGCAAGGGATTCCCTAAAGGAAGTGAGGGATTCCCGGTTATGTTTGCAAATAAAGATGGGTCAAATTGAGCGGGAAATGAAAGAGTGCGTAATATTAAATTATAATTAATCTGTGCCATTTCAATAGTACAAACAGAATCGAAGATATGGAGAACTGTGTGGTTGCTATGAGTGGTTGCATAACCACCAGTAAACAAATTTCAAGCATTCCAGAAACATTAGTGTATTATTGAAGATTAGATCAATTCGTTATCAATTCATGCAACTTTGTACCCTCCATTTGTATTACCACAAACACTTACTGAGTTTTTTTCGTAACACTTTTTTGCTGAACTCACAAAATAGTATGTTCTGCTTCCTTAGTTTTTGTCGTAAAACCTGTGGTCTACATGATACGTAGATTGTCCTGTGCACTGGCGCATAAATTCCTTTCCAGTGGAAATGACATACTTTGTTTGAATGTTTGCACTAACACAAAGCTGCGTTGAGTGATACTTGAAAGAAATTTATCACTTCTGAAGGACTTTTCACCGTGTGTTCGTGAGTCGTAGAAAAGTACAGCATGGTGAAGATGTGACCTAATAGTATGCGGAGCAGGACTCATTGAAGTAGAAAGGAAAGAGAAGTGAACTCGAACAGTACCACTCAGTCGTGTCCCCTCCGCATTTCAACCACCACTGCGAGAACCTGCGCAGAACATTAAGGGTCAGTGAGACAGAGGCACAAATTGAGTATGTTTGCAACACAAGACACTTTGAACACTCACAAAGGAAACACTGGTCACCAGGTCAGTAAGGGCCACTTACTAAGTTCGAACCGAAGAGTACGAACTGTGATGATTCAACTGACTATGTCGAGAGTCCATTGCATGAAGCGAAATGTACTACAAGAGCTGCTGGAAGTGACGCCCACGAACAGCGATGCATGCTTCACACTGACGACGAATGTTTACTTAGACACAATGGAAAACAACTGGCGTTTGTCGGATTTGTTCGGCGCGGCTGCAATGCGTGCTACGCGATCTTGCTCCGACTTAACCAGGGTCACATACACCAACGTCTTCATGTGACCCCACAGAAAGAAATCTAATGGCGTCAGGACGGGCGAGTGTGGCGGCTATGCTATTGGACTACCACGGCCAATCCATTGTTTTCCAAATGAATTACTTAAATAATGTAGGACAGCCCGTGTGAAGTGGGGAAGCGCACCGTTGTGTTAAAACCACATGTGTTGTCGGAATCTAAGAATTTATTTCAGTAACTCCGGCAGTATCTCCTGTAAAAAGATTAAGTAGTTGGAACCGGTTAGACGTTCAGGGAGAAGATATGGTCCAGTCAATCATCCATGTATGATACCTGCCCATACGTTCACACTGAATCGTTCCTGAAAAGCGCGCTCGCGAACACCATGAAGATTTTCCTCTGCCCACATGCGGCTATTATGACAGTTAAACATACCATCCCTAGGAAGGTCGCCTCGTCAGGGAAGAGTATCATTTGGAGAAATGCAAGATTCTGTTCACAGTGCTTAAGAAACCACTGACAGAAATTTACACGTGGCTCAATATCGGCTGGACCAAAACTTTGAACTCGCTGAATATGGTATGGATGCAGATGTTCTTGGTGGAGAACCTTCCAAGCAGTTGTCCTGCTCCCACCCACGTCATGTTCTATGCGTCGGGTGCTATCCACGCGTCGAAGCATTTCCTCTTCAAACTGCGGAGTTTGTACGCGTCTCGGAGCACCACAGTCAATTCTGTTGACGGTGAAGGTACCTGTGTCCCTGAGCCGACGTTCTATCCTGGAAAAGATAGTACGTGACGACAATCGACGACGTGGATAGCGCTCGGCGTAAATAATACGAGCACGTCTTCCATTATGATGGGCTTCGCCATAAATTAATAGTATGTCTGCATACTCATCAAACGTGTAGTCGGCCACTGCATTGAACTGCACGATCAGATCAAGAGAGATTGTTACCTGGCCACGATAACAAAGCAAACTGTTTTAATGCGAGGAAGATTGTACTTATAGGCCTACGTCATGTCATGCGCAAGTGTTGGCAGCGTGAACCTCATACACATCAGTCGGGAAGCCATGCGAGAAAGCTTGTGTTCGTGGTACTAATTTGCTGCCCTTGTCGATTGATACACAATCTGGCAAAATGGGATATGAAGTCAGAACCAGGATTTGATATGTGAAGCACTCTGAAGGTAAAACCGGTACGAACTGTTTATTAGACAAGTTATTCACGCCAATTTATTTTTTTCCTGCCATGCACAAAAAAAGTGTTGTATTGTCTGCTTCATTTCACTTCTATTATGTTACGTCGAACACACACACACACTCCACTACCAACAACAAGATGGCAAATTGTGTATTTGGCTCGGTTTGTGATGAATAATACGTGTCTCTTGACAACCTTGAATGATAAGGCTCGCAATTTTCCGTCTTTGTTGCACCATCTTGTTGTTTCAGGTAGACAGGCGTTCATTTGTCCAGAATTAGTCCAGTAATTCGTGCATTCATATTAATATCCTACACGATATGCATCTTTCAAGCTTCTATATTCGTTTCAAAATAGTACAAAACCGCCTTCTGTCTCGTCTCTCTTAACTTGTAATTTGAACTAGAGATTTAACAAAAATATGTTACAGCAATTACGTTAGGTCATATCCTGGGCACACTGTATGATATGTTTGTATTCCGAATCACGATCACACTTCGAAACTACGTACATACTTTTGTGAATTGATTTATGGCCATTACGCATCTAAAGCTCAGGCCTAGATAGAGGAGGGCCAAAGATTTGGAAACGCAACGGCCCTGGCCTTACAGCAAGTATCCTAGCATTCATCTGGTAAGAATGATCAAAACCAGCTAAAATCTCAGTCAGGATGGTCGGCAGGAGTTGGGTTTGTGCCTACGCTCAACCTACACACATACCACGTGGCAGGAAGACACACAAAGTACTTAATTCATTTCTCTTATCACTCAAGGAAGTTTTCTGTTAATGAAAATAGCATAAGTCGAAAACACAAATACCACATTGTACTGTCTTGAATGATATATATGAGTTAAGTATTTCCATCTCTACTTAGGACAGTATAGGATATGTGTTTCAGGTCCCCCCAGTAGAGTTGTGGAAATCCTAGAGTTTAGCTGCATGAATTCAAGCAGCAATTGAATTCATGGCAGCTGTTTTCAGAGCCAACAAGAGTGGTTTCGTAACAATCTTTATTATTATGTAACATGAATAGCGTCTAATCACATTTTGCAAACGACTTTCGGCTTAATGCTACTAGCATCATTTGCTAACACCACAGATCAATAAGACTATGTTTAGTACTGATTTTGCGTTTTTCGCATGTATGACCTTCAGCAAAACAACTATATTTCATTTAAAACAAAACAAATCAAAAATATTTTTGTACGCTTGAAACTTGTTTGCTGGTGGTAATGCAACAACCAACAGCAAACCCACAATTCTCCATATCTTTGATTCTGTTTGCACTATCGAAATGGCAAAGACGAATTATTACTTAATTTTACGTACTCCTTCATTTCTCGCTCATTTTGACCCAACTTTATTTGCGAACATGACCGGGAATCCCTCACTTCCTTTGGGGAATCCCTTTCGCAATATTTTTGATTTTGATATTTTGGATACTGCATCTATGACTTCCTGTATGAAATTCCACACCGTCTGTGTCACGGCCATTCGTCTTTGTGCTATAGCGCGTCAAAGTTCCGTGTCGCCAAATTTCCCAAGCTCATAATTCGGAAAGGACGCAGCTTTTGAGATTTGTGTGCATCAAGTTTTTTGTTTGTTTGATGTCTACTTTCAACTCCCAAACGCTATCATAGGAATTCCCGGACACCCTATCTATCTATATTTATATATATTGAATTTTTATTTATTTTTCGTGATTAATAACATCTTATGAAAATATTCTGCTTAAAATATTGAAATGCTGTAGATTTTACAGTGGAATAGTTTTGTAATAGACAATAGATATCACTAGTTTTGTGTACTTAAAGATTTTTGGTTTGCAATTTGACCACACGTAATAAACATGCAAATTCAGATATTAAATGGCAAATTATAAAGTAACGCAAGAAAACAATATAGCAAACATTAACTTTTAATTATAACTTTCCTAAGCTGAAAAGAATCAGAAGCGTGTATTTTATGAGGCAGCATGGAAGCTATGTATTAACAGTTTACCGAATTATTTAGATATTTTTTTTAATAAGAAGCTTAAATTAAGTTTAAAATAGGAAAAATGTGTCTAAAATGATACTTAATAATAAATATTTAATATATATATTTAGAAGTACAAATACCTTTAAGAAATGAAACTGAAAACGTCAGGGAAGTAGTAGTGGAGTGGAGTCACAGTCCGCACACACGTAAAAACTTTTCATGAATTTCCCGCGTATACTGAGGGTTAAAATTGTACTAAGTAAAGTGAAGTAATGCCATATATTGAGTGCAGCAGTATTTATCCAATATCATAGTTTAACTTGATAGAACATAGTGGTTGCTACTCTGATATAGCCAAGTAAGCTAGTATTGATATTGCGATTCGAAATTTACTACTATATTAATGGCCGTTAAAGAATTCGTCAAATCGAATTGAGACTATGCTTACATCTGGTAGAACTTCTTAATAATCACTATCCTTTTTGTATCTATAAATGAAGACTATATAGTTGAAATTTTACAATCCGAATTAATCATCAGAATAATTGCCGCACTTGAAATTTGGCACAATAAAATGTTTGAATGTATCAAAGGAATGAAAAAGCTAAACAAAATGTGGAAATAAGAAAATAAAGCAAGTTGTCTGAATCATTATTATTTCAGAACAGCGCATAATAGTAGTATATTGACATTTTGATAGAATTTATTGAGCAATAATGTTAACACCTGTTTGCAATATAAGAGCGCGTTAATGTGCTTTTGCTTAAAATAAAATCATAATAATCAATTTATTACGTTAAGGAGAATGCTATGTATTTTCCTTCCTTAGTTATTTTACTATCAAATTAATAAATATAAGAAAATAAATATATCTTACTTATATAAGCACCATAATATCCTGGTTGGTATAATTCTTCCTGACTAAAGCCATAGAATCCAAAAGGCAAATACAACTGAGCGTCTGGTTTGCCCCGAAGAATATCCTTGTCTGGCTTCCCTGCATATCGTAGATCCGCAACACACAAGGAATTTGGACCTCTATTGGGATTATCGCAATCATCGTCCAAGTAATTTATTAGCTTCAAATAGAGAGAAGAGTGTAATATAGAAATATTACTGTATTTAATGCATAGTGTGTTTGATCAAAGAACTTTTGGATACATGTTCGCCACGGGATTAGAGTAGTCGACGAGAAACACTATTTTTATTTAATTTTAATATGAATACACAGGCTAATTGCATCATCTAAAGCAATATATACCATTCTTATGAAATTAAACCTGTACTTATATGCCTATATAGATGTACATAAATAACATTCATACTGTTACATGCCATGTTTGAAATTATATGCCAGTAACCAGGAGATCCCTTATCTAGAATGTTCTTCTTAAGGATTTTCAAACAACTAAGAAATTCATCTTTTTACTACTAATGACCTAGTATCATCGTAATACAAAAACTGTTTGCAATGTAACTCGCAGTGGAAATGATAACGTACCATAAATTATTTTTTATTATTTATGCTTTGAGTTTTATTACTTATGATAACTAGTACTTACCACTCCCTGAGGAAGTTGATCATTATATGTTAAGGGCTTAGAAAGTTGCTTCTGAGATGCGCCTTTGTACTGTAATATAGCAAGCTGGTTCGGGAAGTTTTCAATTGTGCATTCAGCTAGTCCTTTTACTTGAATCCAAAATGTTCCTGGTTCTTCTTTCGTCTCTAACACGAAATCATATCTTTCTCCTTCAAAAAAATGAAATGTTGACATTAAAATATATGACTTATTGATTAAATTTGGCGTAGTTTGTGCAAGTCATATTTTATAATTTTGGTATAAAGTTTCTAGTTTTAATGAATTTGCTCTACTAATAGAACGAAAGATAAATTTCATGGTAGATATCTCTCAATATTGTTTAGAAATTACGTAGTTTTAAGTTATACCCTTACATAGTATTGTCTACTCTTCTAATGATACTATGAATGCTCGCCCAAAATTGTAAATACAATGCAAAATGTTACAAAAAGTAGATTTAGACATTTTTTTAAAATAATTATCCATTTGTTCCATTTCTATTAAGGAAATGCACTTAGATATCACTCAAGAATGTGTAAATTTCTGATAAGAGCGTTGAGAATGTAAAAGAGAGATGTTTACTTGAAAATGAATATGGTGTTTGGCGCGTTGCCCACGAGAATATTTATAATAGTTTATGCAACA
>JAGDQP010000400.1:129680-168420 GCA_022664845.1 Lepisma saccharinum
TTTTTTTTTTTTACACAGAACCCAGTAATCGAAATTTACTGAACATATGGATGTAGTTTCATTTCTTAGGGAGCTCAAGGTTAAAGGTAAATTGTGACGTGGCAGTCGTATAAGAATGGCAGGTGAACTTCTGTCCAACTTACAGAATACAACTAGTGAATTAAATGGACTTAGAAATTATATGGCAATTTTCAATAATAATTTTTATTGATAATCAATTATAATCAATTTGTATCAAAGAAAGTCATTTGGGCATATTCCTTAAATTTTAGTATTGTTTTTTTTTCTTGCAACAGAGACAATATCTTTAAAATGTAACGCATTTGTAGGGACTTGTGCTTGAAGCAATCCTTTGATTTTTCAAACAAATGTCCTGGAAAAAATAGTTTGATCATCAAGAAGAAGAAGATCTTTAGCTAATAAAATGTTAGGACCAACTTTACCTTTCAGAATGGTTTAAGTTCTGAGGGGAGCTTGCGTATAGAACTCCTGCTTGGCGTAAACTTAGTTGTTATACCATTCTGATGCAGTCATTGTTGTGCTTACAGTAATGGGACCCTACTCTCTTTTCTCAGAACTGTGGCTCGTTATTTTTAAAATCTGATGATCACAGAAAACTAAAACAACGTTTAATATTTTGTCTGATGTTCCTCAAACAATGGCATGCATTCACATATAAGTTAATTCTTACTTTATTACCTTGGAATACCTGCATCTTTGAATTAAATAATTTCTGGAAAGTGTTTGTCAGTCATCCGGTCTTTCGATAAAAAAAAATATAAAATTAGTTTTATGGGCGGTAACTCGGTATTTCGAATTGACAATTGAAACTGCAAGAAACTACTATGTGGTCGACAAAATCGTGACGAAGTCTTCAGAATGACTGGATTGTACACCTCTGTCAGTGTTACAAACATTCTAACAATCCTATGATGGGAAATAGTGTTGAGCCTCATTCCTGTGGATGTTACTGATGAGAACGATGATTACTTGAATGCTTAATGAAAAACTTACTTGAATGATTACTTGAATAAATCATACCAGCAAGGCACTAGATATTTATAAGACATCACAAAAAAGACACACATGAACAGTCCACGTCATTTACACATTCAATGACGTCTTGCCATCTTTCGCATAAAATTCATTGACAATATATACAATTTTTTACTCAATAAGTAATCTGTTCTTTCCTTTTCAATGAACACTATAATAGATTAAACAGCGAAACCCGCCAAAGCAATTGATGACGGAATAAAAGACCTCAAATTTTTTAGATAAGTAAATAAACAAAAGTAATAATCAAAGAAAAGAAATCAACATCGTAATCATATTGTTTATAACTTTTGTCCCCAAACTATATATTCTGGTCCTCATTGCAAATATCGAATTGGCAAGGTAAACTTCCATACCTTGAGTGGGAGATTGCGTTAACTATACCTGGAATGAAATGAACTACATATGCTCAGTTGTCCACCAGAAAATAAATTTGAACCCATACTTCTAAAAGGAGTAATTGTAATGTTTACTAAAAAGGAATTGTGCCACAATGTGAAAAACAGTTATGGTTACAGTAAAGAATTTCGCCAGAGCGTATTTTCAATCAAATTCTTAATAGTAATGTCAAATAAAAATAAAAGTATGTAGAATACATTACTGTACATCGTTTACAAAAAGTAAAATAAATATAGGCAGTTGTTTAATTTAAAGCAAAGCACAAAGTTGGAATGCAACATGCAGACTCCGTTGTGTACAGCAGAAAATAAAAGGAAACATGGAAACTTATAATGGTCAAAACGCCGAATAACAATCTTTATTCACTGTGAATTTCATGTTCCAGCCTTGAGTCGTCCCAAGATACAGGCCAGAGACAAAAAATGGGACAAACCTACTTTTTGAATCGAATGTGATCTCATTCGAACACAAGTTCTGCATAGGTTGGACAAGTCCATCGTACACGAGTTGTCCTTACAAATGCAATACTTGTGTTCAAGGGAGGCCACATTTGATTAAAAGATTAGAATTTCTGCTATGTTGATTTAGGTACAAAATTGTGGCAAGCCTAACGAAAAAAAAAACATATATATTAGTGTACGATGTATTGATCTTTGTAAATTTCTTAAATTTCCATCCACTTTGTGCCGCACAATAGTACAATCCAAATTTTAACTTTTCTTCAAGTTAAATGACTATATAGCTGTGTTTTTTTGTAAACGATGTATAATAATGTATTTTGCAATTTTCTAGTTCTTATTTGCCATTGTTATCAAGCTTTTGGTGAAAATGCACTCTATTGAAATCTTTTCTTAAACACTTTGAATTTTTGGACCATTTTAGAAATTATGAGGTAAGCTTTACCCGTCATGATGTCATTAGCTGTTAAATTTTAAAATCCACAAACATCCATGCTCCTGTCGGGCTTCGAACCCACAACCTTGACGATTCTGGCCTAACGTCTATGACAGCACAACTACTATGTGCGGCTAAATTCCTTTCTGTAACTATAACGTTTTTCACGCTGTGGAGTAATTCATTTTTTGTATCCATAAATCCTTTTAGAAATATGGGTGCAAATTTCTTTCTTAGTCAGGAACAGGACATATGCAGTTGATTTCAACGCAGATATAATTAAGATATATATCACTCACTCAAGATATAGAAGATCGCCTTATGAACACACAGTAGATGCAGTTAAAAACGCGCATTAAAACACAATAAAAAGGAGATTAAACGAAAAAGTAACGAAAACTAAAAAAAGTATCTAATAGACAAAAGAAACGCAGAGGAATTAATTTCTCCACACCTACATACAGAAAGAGAGTGTAATGCAAATCCATAAAAGAAAGAGGTGAAATGGGACTGACGAACCTAAATAAAGGTGGTAGTGGTTGGTGAATAAGTTTAACAAACAAATTGTTCTTGTATACTATCGAATACACAATAATAGTGTAAAGGCCTAACAAAAGCATGAACGAAACAATCAAAGAAGGAAGGAACATCCATGGTAAAAAATATATATCATTGCCATGGAAGCTTCCTTTATAAAATATGGTGAAAGAATATAGGAACAAACGTGAATGATGTACTGATAGTCTCAATTTCATCTTAGTGTAGATGTTTAACTAAATCTCAAACGCTAGTAAGCTTTGAAGGTTTTCCGCAAGGTCACTGAAAAGGAACAATAAAATTAACCGAATCTTTATAATTTTGTATTTAACATCGTAAAGAAGCTAAATCTAAATAGAAGGAGAGTTCAGCCCCACAGATCAATACCTAAGTGGATCGAATTCGCAGTTTTCAATACAAGAATATGTTTTCTGGTAATAGATTTCCAGATCAATGCCGTATATGCATGGAAAACACACGAAAAATATCTCTAATAATGTTACTTTTCATTGCTCATTAATACCAATCCATGTTAGTGGAGGTTACAAGGTTTTGTCGTTGTTAAAATGGAATATAATTAATTTCCTTTGATTCATAAAGATAAGGTTTTAGAGCGTTACTTCTATGACAATGGAGCAAAATGCTCAGTGAAGATTTATTGATCTTCAGTCTTATTCTGATGACCATTAATACGACAATTGTTTATTATTATTGGTTGAATATATTAATTTTGAAACTAGTTTACTTACCTGAGAATGAAACAAGTGTATCAATGAAGATTGGTTCTATGGGTGAGCCATCAGTAGCAATGAGAAGCATTCGATGACCTTGTATTTGAAGTTGCTGAGGGCAAGACAGAGAGCCGGAATTGATTACTCTAAAGCGATATCTTTTCCTGCCAGGTTCTACAAAGAACACATGATATGGCGAGTTCCTCACATACTTTCCGTCTGAATCCTACGTAAATAAACAAACAATAAGATAGGAGTAAGATGAACACGTGCCAATAATAGAGATTTAATTGTATGAAGAGAATATTTAATTAATGCTATCATTTTTGGAAGATACCCAACAGTTTATACCCGATCACAAGCTTGTGCTCAAACAATAAATTCCTTAACGTTAGTTGATTTTCTGTTTCACCTAATTTAATTATTTTATTTATATATTATGTGCAGAACAGACGCGTATGTCCACAGTTGGTAATAAGTTTGAGAAGTAACTCCTCTCAATAAATTCATTTTGAAGAGAATGAAGAACAATATCTTATTAGCGCAATTCTTCTCATGAACTTTTTGAGTACTCTAGTGCACTTTATTTATGATGACTCTAGCAGAACCTAAATGACAGAACCATACATAGGCCGGGGCATTTGTTATTATTCGATAATTAAATATACGTTAATAAGATTTTGTTACTATCTTTTACACATATACCAGAGAACTCAATCGCAATGAGAATAAAGTAATGAAAGCTTAATTTTTTTAAAGGGAATGAAATTAACGAAATCCAGAAAAATTTCACTTGGGAAGACAATTGTATTCAAAATCTTTAGCCGAAAGAATATCGTTGTACCCAAACGATTTTGCATTCTGTCTTCAATGCTTTACGCCAAGTCTCTCTGTCACCATCATGAAATAATGTAACGATGTATATTTAGGTGCAACTTACTTTGCTCCGCAAAATATTGCTAACTGTATGCAGCTGTAACAAAAATAGAAACTATTATGCGTTGAATGCAAATGAATAAGTATTTCTAAATATTCATGTCTCCACAATTTTCTTAAATGTGCTTTCTAACTGAGCACCAAACTAGCAAAATATTGCGTCATGTAACATCAAAACTGCCAAACACTAACGTAAATTAAATAACTGGATAACTTACGTGATAATAACAAAACATGAATGAAGCAGAACCTCTGGTGAAACATTATCTATCAGTAAATGAGAGACAGTTCATCCGAGTGAGTGTAACACGTGCTATACATACATAAGGGAGGAAGAAACACAGGGGAAATGTTTTCAACATTAAACCACAGTTTAGATATCTCAATGAGCGGGAAAAGATAAACAATATATGACACACATGATGTAAGCTAGATTAAGCAATGCGGCACAAGTGTCGAATTTCACACTTTCACCGAGATGCAGCATTTTTCTTTTTGGGGAGAGTACTCAGTTTCATGACAAATATTTCTTATGTTTTAATAGTATTTACGCTCATCTTAACATAATATTCTTTAGAAATTTTCAACTTATGAAAACCCTCATACGATTGACCTCAACATTATCTCATCCTCACCAGTTAAGGATGAAGTTGTGAAAGTAAGGCAAGCGAAGACTTGAACGATAAGTTTAGATCAAAGCGGAGCCAATGTTGAGGTTAAGTTAGGGTGAAAACGATATTGAACTGTGATACCGACTCTCAGGTTAAAATTTTAGGCTGAGGGTGAGTGAGGTTGAAGGCAAATCGTAGGTGTTAGGATGAGGGTTAAGTGAGGATGAGAGCAAAGTGCAGACAAGCGTGAGAACAAAGTGAGACATGAGGCTAAAATTGAGGAAGAACATTAAATATGAACAGCTGAAGAAGAGTACCAAGCAGGCAAGTAACAGTTAGTTTGATGTATATTTAACCAAAGCGAACAGCTGTTATAAACTGCAGTAGTAATCGTAATCTTGGTAATCGTAATTGAAGTAGATACTGTTTGAACTAAATTACTATTACCTATTTATAGACACTAGAACCTCGTTTATCCGGACTTGATGGGACCGAGAATGTAGCGAATAAAATATATTTATGTTTTTGTCATATTATGAAGGCCTACAAATACAGAAATAGGTAACAAACTGGTTTATTTTACAATAATATACAGTGACACTAAGTTTATTATGATAATACAGCACACTTCTGCATAAATAAGCTCCGAAAATTAATTGAAGGCCTGAATTGAAAAACATCCCCCACCGGAGTATTTTTTTCAGAAAGAAGGAAAAACAATCCAAGGTCTGTTATCCCATTCAGCAGAAATTATTTTGTATTAGAAAGGGTTTCCGTGGTGAGATTGGGATGTAATATTTATGTAAGTGGATAGCTCTTGGAACATAGATACCGTCGAACAGAAAAAATGCAAATACGAAAAAAGTGGACTTGGGATGTTTTTCAATTCAGGTCTTCAATTAAATCGCTCACTTGCATACAATATTGCTTATAGATCACGAATGATTTTGTTGATGTGTGTTTGTGCGGTTGGGAAATGAGCAACACGAATATTCAATTTACCAGAAAACATTGCAAGAGCAACAAAGAAATCACAATTAACGGGGAATGCAGCTTTTTTCCAGGTGTATCTGATCATGTTGCTTCATATTGGAGCACTGAACTGATTATGGATAAGTGCATGACAATTGATAATAGCGTTACGACTTTGACGGTCTAGATCAATATTATCAAGCAAACTTTGCTCACAAAATCGTTTGTCAAATCTTTTCTATTGACAGAAATGTATGCATCTAAAGGTCGGACCAGGGACATTTCACCAAGTGGAACGGTGGCTCTTTCTACATATTTATCACGAATTGAAAACAGCTGTTCCTGATGTGGAGAAAATGAATGAAGGACTAAACAATATTCCAACATTTAGAGAGAGAGAGTATTATCCTTCCATTGTTCAAGAATATTATTGTCCACTTTGCCAGATTTGGAACACGTTTGTAGGTCGAATCAATTTCTGTTGTACAATGGGACCAAAGGCGTCACTTGGTTTACCTAAGACAATAAGAAGAGGGTAAAGTAGTTTTCCTTCCATGAGGGACAATGGGTTGAATTGTAATGAATGCAGTATTCCAGACGCTGCGTTTGGACGATCTTGTCGGTGAATTCAGTACCAAATGCGATCGCAGTATTCTCAATCCCTTTTACTGACTGAGGATGTTTGTACGTCACAAAGCGCGTTACCTTGCTAGAAACAATTTTGTGAGCCGCCACGAAATTGTAAACTCAACCTTTGAAATCAGTTAACCCAAGCTCTGTAGCTTTTATACATGCCCATCGCTTGATATCAATATCATGGACAGCTATTAGATTAGTTCTTGCCTCTTGAAACTTAGACCACACACATGCCGATATTACCTTCAGTTTCTCACGTTTTGTTCCTTGTTGATTATAATATATCTGATAGCACGACAGATAGTTCTTATCGTTTACTCTCTTAAAGTGGTGCATGATTGCCTTCAGTGACCATCCTCTGTTTCAAGCTTCAATTACATTTTTGACAAATTCAAATGGGACACAAACGTTAGTCACATCGTCACTCAAAGGCTCATAATCCAGCTCTGTTTCAGTGACTTCCTCGAAAGGCATTTGCACTAATTCTTCATCATCCAGGATTTCAGTGATGGTGCATCTGCAAGCTTTTTGATTAAACTGAAAATACTACTTGTAATCTCCCTTTATTCCATCATGCACTTACTATGTTGAAGATGGTACTTCAATCTGGCGTAGAATCTCAAACATCTTAGTTGCATTAATTTTCTTCGAAGGTAACAAGCACACACACATACACCAATACTTACACAATATAATTTACATAGGTCACTAACGTACGACCATAAAAGTAAAGCAGTACCTTTGGAGTCGAACACCCTTCTACGGCACCTACAGTCACAAGCTACTTCCGCACCATCAGCTATTGCAGACAAGTCAATATGGGCAACTAGAACCTGAGCCAGCAAACTTTACTGACGCTTTGTATAGTGCAGATCAGTTAAATTCCCGCCAGGCACTTCGCGAATAGACATTGAAGAGTAACATCAGTTAAGCATACGTTTCTTATGTTGAAAAATGAGAACAATTTCTAACTGAAATGTAATAAGCATGAACAAACTCTTTATAACAGTGGTGTCATTATTCTAATTATTTCTTCATGATGACTTCTATTACTTCAATGTTATATCATAACATGGAAGTATTGCATTAGTGTCACATTTTCTAAATCGAGATAAGATCAGCTTTCGGTTTTACCACCTTTACTAAAACATAAAGAAATATCATTTCCGTCTCTCTCTGTGTGTCTCCGTTTGTTAGTACGCATGTTTGTCCAGAGAATTTTTCGTCAACGATAGCTCACTTACAACTTTACAGATTCAGTTCAAATTTGGTACACACCTTTATGTTGGCGTCGAGAAGAGGCCTATTGTTTTCGGTTCAAACCAGTTCAAGATACGGTCAAAATAACTACACCAGTGCATTTTTGTGATGAATTTGATGTATAACTTGCGGTACTCCGATTTGAAAAAAAAAAATAACTAAATCCAATTTGGCGGATCCAAAATGGCGTATGGTGTGTGTAATTTTTGTTAAAGATGCATACCTTGGTTTAATTCATACTGCATATGGCAGAATTCATGTTCTTTCCTATCTACAGTAATTCAATGTGTAATTGTAATTTTTCGTGAAGCAACTTAATATCTGGTGTAGTAAAAAGTAATCCATTATTTTTGCATGACATTGAAGGCTTGACTTACCATAGTTAGGATGATCCGATTTAGGTCACATATTCGCCGTTTTGTTCGATAACGTGTTGCCATTTGGAAGGTATTATCATGATGCCTCTCTCATAGAAGCCCTTCTCCCTATTGGCAAAACATTGAGACAGTCGATGTTCACAAGCCTCACTTGACGCGAATTTTGCACCAGCAAACGTGTTCGCCATGGACAGGAACAGATGGTAATCACTCGGTGCCAGGTCCGGACTATAAGGTGGATGCATAAGAACTTCCCAACCAAGCTCCCGGAGCTTCTGGCGAGTCACTATCGATGTGTGTGGCCTGGCGTTGTCCTGGTGGAACACAATGCCTCTCCTATTGGCCAAAGCTGGCCGCTACTGGGCGATTGCTGCCTTCAGACGGTCCAATTCTTGACAGTATAGTTCCGAGTTAAGGGTCTGGCCGTAGGGGAGCAGCTCATAGTAGATAGTTCCCTGTCAATCCCACCAAACACATAGCAAAACCTTCCTGGCCGTCAATCCTGGCTTGGGCACCGTTTGCGCCGGCGCACTGCGCTTCGACCACGACCGTTTTCGCGTGACGTTGTCGTAAGTGATCCTCTTTTCATCACCAGTCACCAACCGCTTCAGAAATGGGTCGCTTTTGTTGCGATTCAGCAGCGATTCGCAGATGGAAATTCGGTCCATGAGGCTTTTTTGCGTTAACTCGCGTGGCACCCATACATCAAGCTTCTTTTTGTATCCAGCCTTATGCAAATGGTTCCACACGGTTTTTTGTGCAATGTTTAGCTCTTGGGCAATCGAAACAGTGCTTACATGACGGTCGGACGCGACAATGTCCATGATTTTATCGACATGTTCGACACGTGGTCTTCCAGTGCGTGGTACATCTTTGACGTCAAAATTACCGGCACGGAATCGACGAAACCAAAATTGCGCGTGATTGGCTGTTACAGTATCAGGACCATAAACACTACTCACATTTGCAGCCGCCTGGCTTGCGTTTTCGCCTTTATCGAAGAAAAACTGTAAAATATAGCGTATTTTCTCTTTGTTAGTGTCCATTTTGACGCGCGCTCACACAACACTGAGTCAACTCATGACAATTATCTGAACAGTGTTTGTAGTACGCAATCTCATCGTTTGAACGCCATCTCGTTGAACCCGATCGGACTTATACAACGCGAGATACAGATCACTATTGGCAAAATAATGGATTACTTTTTACTACACCAGATATTATCGGTAGTCTATTATATTCAATAACTTGCAAACGGTTAGGGATAATGTAAAACTAACTGCACCAGTGAATCTCTGCGAAGGATTTACATGAGTTTTATTTGTTACATGCACCTATTAAATTAAAAAAAAAAACAATAACTTTAATCTAACATGGTGGATCCAGGATGGGAGCTTGTGTAACATGTATGAGAGAAGCAGTACTTAATCCAATTTGTTTTGCACATACCCACATTCATGTCCAGTTCTATCTAAAGAAGAAACAATTTTATACCCGAGCGTAATAGTAGTTTACGATAGGATTCCGGATATATGAGGGCTCATAGATATGCAAATTACCGGTATGGATCGCTAAAAATTAGTACAATACACATTGGGCCACTTTCCATTTTAATCAATTTTAAACAAATCACGGCGAGGCACTTGGCGAATGTACATTGTAAGAACAACGTTATATTACTAATAATATTAGTTTTATTATAAAAATAAGTGCCATTAACGTAAGTATAATAACTGTTTTACTAGTAGCAACGAAAAAGGAAGAAACATAGGATAAGAAAATCAGATATTGGAATTTAAGATCGAATATTCGATTTTATTTTTCAAATATCGAGGATCTCTAATATTGGAACATCATTTCCGAGTATTCGAATATTTGAATAACACTAAAACGTACGTTGAAGGAACTGAAATAGTGCTGAATTTCGTGTTTAATGCAAAACGGGAATAGCTACAGGAGATGGTAAGATTTGAGCGTATTCTTCCGGTGCCCAACGTTTTAAATTCCAAAGGTGTAGCAAAATTTAGATTCGTCAATTTTGAGTCACTTCAGAGTACGCATAACCTTATTAATAAAATATAATTGAATAATAAATACATTATATATATAGTTAGATACTTTTGGTATTTTTTTTGTATCATACTGTTTCGAAATTATGAAGACAAAGACGAAAATAGCCCGGTTACATGGTGGCAATATTTAACTTTGTGTGCCATTTTGTATTGTCTTACTTTTAGATATAGGACATACTAATTCTTCTTTCGGGGTACCAAAGAAACAAAAAAGGATTCAGGTCCGGTAAATTTTAAGCATTCAGCTCTCGGCTGGTACTGTACTTCTGTATATACAACAAATAATTTATTTGTCATAAATTAGAATATCCCTCTATTTTGCTGTCATGTTTATATAATTTACATAAAAATTCAGTCAATTCAGTTTACATATAAATACACTTTATATTAAAAAATACATTTTAGATATTTGCATTACTTATATTAAAAAAAATCGAAGAATCTTCATCTTTAAAACACAATATCTGATAAGGCATTATTTATTAATTTACTCAGTAATATTGGCTAAAATCGGTGAATTATTTCAACACTGTTCACTGTATAATGGCATATATGATATTGGTCCATGTTATAATTCTATGTTTTCTAATTTAAGGTATATGCATTTGAGTCCAAATACAAATTCTAAAATACTAAGAGACAAACCTTCATCAATTACAGACATTTTGATGGTTTAATGATGTTTCAAGAAATATAAAACATTTTTTTTTGCATTTGAACGTGGCTTAGCACAACCAAGAAAAAAAATAAAGAACATTAGGACACAAATGAGCATTTATTCATCAAGCAAATTGGAATTAAATAAATTATTTTATTTTGAATAACCATTTGAATATAGTCCCACATTTTATTAATACAAGGTAACCAAAATGTTTTTGCCGTTCTAGAGCAGTGATAAACAAAGAGCCATACAGTACGTATCTTTAGATTTTGAAGAAAACTCCATCAGCATCTAACACCTTTTGCCAACGTTCCTGCAGCTACGCAACACAGTGGTGATATAAATCGGCGATCTTCGATGCAAAGAAGTTCGTGAGTGCATTCCGCAGGTCTCCCTCATTAGCGAAAGATCTGCCACGGAGGTGGTAATCTGTTAGAACAAGGTCCGGTGAATATGGTCCATGGCACAGTGTTCACCAGCTAAGTTACTGAAGGATCTTTCGGGTCATCTTTGTTACCTGTGGTTTGGCATTGTTGTTGAGGAACAGCACACCATTGCGATTCACCAATGACGGCTCCTTCTGCCGCAATGCATGGTGCATCCTCTGAGTGGAGGTCAGCAGTGATGGTCTGACCAGGTTGAAGGAGCTCGTAATGCACCTCTTGGCGGCAAGTCCACCATACAGAGAGCATAACCATTCGTGGGTGCAGAGGTGGTCTTGAGGTGTGAGGAACAGGATCAAGTGGCGACAACCAATGTCTGGTACGCTTGGGAGTGTCATAGAGGACTAACGTTTCGACAAAGCAAGCGATAAAATATGGGTATGTTCAGGTGCCGAGTGAGCAAGAACAAACAGGCTGTCACTCGTTGTTTCTTGTTGGCTGCCGATAATGTGTGGAGTACCAACCTGTTTAACTTGTATGACTTCCCTATCCCATGCAGGTGCAGTCTGACTGTTTCAGCGGAAACATGATACATTTCTGCAAGTTCATCACACGTCAGACCACTGTCCTCCTCGATTACTGCTTTCAATGACTCGTCATCCAACACATGTGATCGTCCACTGCGAGGTTCATCAGCAAGTCTCACATATCCCGAACGGAATTTCTGGAACCAATGCCTGGTGGTGCGTTTGTTCACGGCATTGTCACCAAATGCCTGGCATATGCGGCGACTTGATTCTGTAGCTGACAGGCTCACTTTAAAGGCATACAACAAACACACGCGAACAAGCTGCTTCGATACCTACATTTCTCTTTTACACTGGATGAACTATGATTGCTGTGTGTGAGTACCGTGCCTGTATTACTGAAGGTCGATCGTGAGACTAACTCCCGATCGCTTGGCAGGCACGTGCGTCATTTCATTTCCTCTCTGTTAGCGCATGATTAATGGGACGTCAAGAACGGCAACAAGTTTTTTGGTTACCTTATATATTTGGTAGTACTTACCATAAATCTTCCTTTGCCATTAATGAGAAAACTCCTGGGAAGCTGGTTCACATCTCGAAGTCTTCTTCCAGGATAATTGTTCGCACCAAGCTCATGTAACCAATCCTGAATCATAATATAATGATCTGGATCGTCGTAATCATACAATCTCCCAACACGGTCTCTGTCTTTAGATTCCCGAATTATTAGTGCACCAGCAATTCCATCATGTCTCTGGAAAGCTAAGAAAGAGAATTCTGCCTTTGAAACATCTAATTAATCGAAGACACCGCTTTTTATGACTGAAATTGAAAATATACATCCTAAGGTTAAAGTTAGTCTTAGAGGAATTTTTTATTGGTAGCTTCTTACCACCATCTTGGGAAATGGCGTCCATTTTTCACTCACTTTTTTTATCATTTCTAGATAGCAGTTGAAAATATGAAAACAATGTCTCAAACAAAAGTTAAAGATCATAAAAAATACATCTTTTTGGTTCTTATAGCTTTTGTCCTAGCTCTTACGGTTTTCGAGAAAAAGGGACATTATAAATCATACATTTTTTTATTTTTTATTTTATGGGAGTTTGTCATAGAAATTACTTTTAACACGTAGATTGATCTTCAAGATGGGGAAGTTAATCAATTTAGATCAAGCACTCTTGTCTATGTCTGTTTGTTTAAAAAAAAAAACTATAATGAGTTTATATGTTTTATTATTAAAATTAAAAATAGTTCAAATTATGTTAGAATTATTTATTAATAAGTACTACATTTTGATTATTCATCAAGTTTGACTATTTCTATCTCTAGTTCATCTATTTCTACTTCTGGCGAGTTTTCACATAACAATCCGGAATCCCTCATATTTACCACACACTGTTAAGCAAAGGAGGACTGCCTGCTCTTTTGTATTTACAAGAATCATAGCAGTTCTTATAATTGCTAGATATAAAGTGTATGATTTTTTTCTGGTGCTGGCGGAAGAGTTGTTAGTATTCATTGTAGTGAATTACCAACCAAACTACATGTCCACTGACAAGGATCCACATCATTCCCAAGCCACTTCTGAACTTGGTGCTATACACGAAAGTTGTGTTGGGAAGGAGCAGTTTATGCTGGGAATGCTTGGCTAAATCGAAATTACTTTGCAGCTTGTTTTTAGCAGTATGGTGGTTGTACATGTAAAATCTGTGCTCATCTAATGTTTTATGTTTTATTTACCATACAAAGCTATTATAAAATTCTCTTCTGTAACTGCAACTTGGTCTTTGATAGCATCTCTGTCGTTGAAAACACATACCGAATTTCTAAGCCATTCTTCTTTTTTCAATATATTTAGAAACTCCGACAATTCATGACACAAAAGAAGGACATTGACTTCACCATGAATCTTTCGTTGTTTAGATATGTTGAAAATACTCTCTCTTTTACAACCAGATTGAGTCCTAAATAACCAAATGTTTCTAGTAGTGGTTAGATGTCTGTATCCTGAGTAACAACAATGAGATGACTGGAAAACAAAGTGTTAAGAGCCTTCTTCTTTTTAGAATTAGATAAGAAATCAGACTGTGTGTCTGAGTAACATAAATATGTTCATTATATTGAACTTCAGGAACATGTTTTCTGTAGCATAGCATGTTGGCTTCTCCTTTAGTTTTGGGGTAGTCTGGATAGCCGCCAAAGATGATAGCTGTGTGATTACCAAAATGTTCATTCACATATGACTTGTAAGGGTCTACTACATCATAAGTAGCTCCTCTTAGCCACACTACACATTTCATCGACGACATAAGTGCATTTTTGTTTAGGAATAATATTTTGCTCCTCTTGTTAGAAAATACTCACTAGGGAGGATTTTGTTGCTTCTTACATATATGATTCATTGAAAAGGGCCCGCTAAAACTGAAAAAAACTAATCAATTGATTTACTTCCTTATTTTGAAGATTAATCTACGTGTTAAAAGTAATTTATATAGTAAACTCCCAAAAACTAAAAAAAAAAAAAAAAAAAAATAGCATCAACAATTGTATGATTTTTAATTTCCGTTTTTCTCGAAAACCGTAAGAGATAGGACAAAAGTTGTCAGAACCAAAAGTTGTATTTTTTAATGACCTTTGACTTTTGTTTGAAATATTTTTTCATACTTTCAACAGTTAAATATATATGATCAAAAAAGTGAAAATCGGACACCATTTTGCAAGATGGTTGCTAAAAGCCACCAAACAAAAAGTGATTCCCCTTTAAATTTATTCAAAATTATATAGAGATTAAGTATCATAAATTAAAAAAAAAAGGTTCCCCCATAGCTATTCACGGGTGTCGGATTTCTGAGTGGACTAATAAAGAATAAGAACTAACATTACTACTATATAGTCGAAGTGACAACGTGTTGAGTTCATTTTATTTTAATTGAAGTTGACATACTGATTAAAATGTTACGTAAATCTATTCGCAATCGTATAAAACGGTAGTGATATTTGGAACTCAACATGTTTTTCACTCCTCCAGTCCTCAGTCTGGCCTATGAAATAAAGACCTCAACAGTTTTGGTTGATTATAAGAAGTGGAAACAAAAAAAAAAAAATCAAATGACTGAATTAGATTGTTTCACTCAATCACTTTTGCGATTGATTGAAATTTCTTTTGCTGAAGCCCTCTAAAATAATTAGTGTTAATATGCAATTGGTGTAGGATTACATTGTTATTATAATGATTAAGATGTGTGTTCCTTACCTTCCTATCTATCGATTACATAATAAAAAATAGCATGTTTTCCAACTAACTCTTTCCCAGCTTTCATACAACACATTAAGAAATTACAAGTCGTTTTCGCAAAGTTAGAAAGATTCACAAATGTATGATTAGAACATATTAGCCTCGTTTCCTCTTTCTTTTCTTTTCAAATCTACTGCGATTATAGTCTCTTCAGGCTATTTTTCCTTTTCTCATTTTCAATGCTACTGGTATAGGGTGCGTATGTTATTTGAGGGTGCGTAAAAAGACAATTCTATGTAACGAAGCTCCAAGTATATATTGCGACAAAAATATGTAGAAATGTGCAACAGTAGTTCAATTACCTATTCATTCGATACATTCGCCTTGAGCTGCAATGACGACTTAAATACGGGACCTACAGCGGCGACATATGCGAAATAAGTACTCCTTAATCATTTCGGACATTACCCGGCCAATGGCGGTCTGCAAAGAAGCGGTGTTTCTTTGGGAGTGTATATTAGTAACATGTTCAAAATTGCCACACACACATATTAGTCACATAGTCCATGCGATTTAAATCGAGTGGGTTCGGATACCACATGTTAAGCGTCACATAATCGTGGAAATTGTACGACAGCCATTGTTGTGTGTCGTTAACTTGTGGACACGTGCGGAGTCTTATTGAAACACGTACGGTCGTCTAGTGGTCACACTGTTCATCAATGGTTTAAAATTTGTTTCAGCCTCTTAATATAGGCACCATTGCTGAAAGTAGTAAAGTAGGATGAGGCATTCTTCGCTACTGATTATTCCTGACACCATAGGCGTTGCTGGAAACCTGATGTACTGAAGGAACTATACATAACAACCGGTCATTTTGTCTGTTCTCCGTTTGGTCCCGACACGAAGCAGGCAAGTTTACTGTGTTTTCACAAACATATGACATGTAACGCAGGTCATCGTGCATCGCACGTCTGATTGAGCCCTAAAAAGCTGGAGTTCCATAGCGATAGTCGTCATCGAATTTCGGTTGTTATCATCAATAATGTTTTACACATGCTGCATAAACTTTGGTGTTCAGATAGTGTTCGAATGTTGAGCATGGAGTTTACGTTTCGATACAGAAGCCACATTCCCCATGGAAGCTTTCAACTCGTTTCTCAATTTGTACACAAATAATCTGGTAACTTTCCGAAGCGTCGTAATCTATAAACCACCGTGTTCTGCACAGACGGCATCATTCAGATAACTCCTCCCCATCAGATGCGTCAAGTTATATTCGGGTCTTGATGCACTAGAATCGTAATTATATACATTAGTTGCAAGAGAGCTACGAAACACACATCTCATATCCTAACATATTCTACAACATATATAACCTGTAAACGTTACTAGAAATGTATAAAAATAAAATGAGATCCAATATTGCTTAATATAAGGCTCGAGTATTCAAAAAATGTAACGTAGTAGTATTTAAATTTATATAAATTTAAGATGTATAAATCTGATGGCCATTTTTGTTTATTGGCTAAAATAATACATTAATCGAAAGAGTGATCATCTTCGATTTTCATTCATGATCTGGACTGGGGGATCTTAATCCATATGAAATATTAAATTCAAAGATATGTTTAATATTCCGTGTGTGAATATACCGTATAATTCAGACTGAATTTTCAGTTATTTTAATTTGGTATATTTCGGTACTCTACTACTATTACTAATCTTACTAATGGCGAACTCAACACGCCTATGGTAGTACGCAAATCCCCGCTCCAAGCACATTCAGAAAATTCGGAATTAGCATTGTTCCTGAAAAAACTAATTAAAATACTTCTTAAATATATACTTTTCTTAAACAATTTATACTAAAAAGTAAAAAGATAATTTTCTTTATGCATGACTAAAAAGAAAAGCATGGGGCGCTTTCTCATATACAGTCACTTTTTAAATTCTTGAATTGGTGAGCCCCATGCTTTTGTTTTTACTCACGCATAAACATTTTTTTTTTTTACTTTTTAGTGCGAATTGTTTAAGAAACGTATGTCTTTACTAAGATTTTTTATTTTTTTTTTATTTTTCGAGTTATTTCGGTGTTCGGACACCCAAATCCTAAAATGTTCTGCAACCAATTAAACCCCATTTTGTTGGAGGCTAGTATTTATTTGAGGATAAATAAATCCATATTAAAAATATTAAAATATGCTTTTAAAATACGAGGGCTATTTTTAAGTAAGATCCGATTGTCAATAGAAACAAAACTAGTAAAGATAGTGCCATATATTTTTAGTTATTTCTTCTGTATACATTAAGCTATTTTTCTACATAGTTACCGTGTTTGGTTAAATATTTATCATACCGTTCGAGAAGTTTTTGTATGCCCACGTCGTAGAAATTACCCGCCTTTGACCGTACTTTTTTTTTTTTTTTATTTTTGACAAGAAGGAACGTGTCAGCAGTAGAAATTCATTGCCAGATATGTGAGTTGTATGGCCCGAATGCAATGAGTGAAAGCAAGGTGTGTCAATGGGTGCAATCGCTGAAGGACGGGCGGGATATTTTTCATGGTGAACCACGATCGGGCTGACCTTCGAGTAGGTGTTTGCAATCGACGCAAAAATCTATGAAAACAGGCGTTTCACTTTTTTCACGTTGTCACTGGAATTTCCTGAAGCAGTTTCTCGCCGGTCAGAGGTTTGACACCGATGAAGAAGTGAAAACAACGGTTGAAGATTGGCTTCGGTCACAGGTGGGCATACAAAAACTTGATAAATGTTTAAACAATCATTGTAACTATGTAGAAAAAGCTTAATGTGTACCGAGGAAATAACCAAAAATGTATGGCATTATATTTACTAGTTTTGTTTCTATTGAAAATCGAATCTTACTTAATAAATAGCCCTAGTATATAAATATATAGAAATATATGAAAGTAACAATGTAATATTGTATTGTTACCCGACTCACGTTGCTGTGCAAAATTTCATCATTGTATTACGTCGGGAAATGAGTTAAATTAACGTTGCAAGATTTGAGGACACCAGGAACCATTGTGAACTAAAGAAAATAATGTAAAACTTGTTGCATACTAAGCTTTCAATACAGATTTGTATCAAACAATGCAATAGACAGCAATAAGGAACAAAACTAAAGTTACCTGTGTGAGAATGATAGAAATACGTGCCAGCATCCTCAGCTAAAAATTTATACCTAAAAGTTGATCCCTCATCAATGTTGCATTGAGTAACTAATAAGGTCCCATCCATATAAGGTGTTCCGCGCTGTAAAATTCCATGCCAATGGATTGTAGTGCCTTCTCCTTTCATTCTGTTGACGACATCTACAACAATTGTGTCACCTTTGCATACCTAAATAAAGAATGTCCCTCCTTTATTAACACTATATTTATATCAAGACACCTGTATATTTTTCATGAGAAACATAGTTATACTTAGGCTCGTGGCTAGTACTTACCTTGAGAGACGTACACTGAAATCAATTTACATAGTTTTGTACTTATTTCATTCTTAAATGTCTGACAAATCATTTATACAGAAGCATAGAAATTATAAAATTTTTCTTCTGGCCTATTAAGTTCCAATGAATTTCTCTCGCCCAAATGCAACAACGTTTCTTTGGGGTAGACAGTTTTAGTGTATTAAATTATAAGGCATACCTGGAGAACTTTTACTTCTTTAGACACAATGAAATCTTCGAAGAAATTATTCTTTGAGACGGACGCGAATTTTTATGGAACTTTGCAGTGCATACATGGGACAAAATAACAAAAGGCACTCTGGTTTTATGAGAAATATCGTTTTCTAGGGAGCTAGAACTTATGTATCATATGAATATGCAAGGGGAGATAAATTTCAATTATTAGAAATCACCACTGGAATGAGACGCAAATTAGTTCCTCTGGGTACTGCATAGCAGGACATGTCTACGTAGGTGAATGGTTTCTTGAATCTTGCTCGAAATTTTTAAACGAATCATGTATATTAATTTCGACTAGAAGTTTCCAGAAACATGTGGAAGTTATTTTTACTCTGTGTTTATTGAATGTGAAAAAAATAATACTTGAAATTGGAATGTAGTGGTTGCAATAAAAATAAAGGAATGGGTCGTTTTGAAATGTTATTGAGATAGAAACCAGGTGTACACCAACAACAAGCATTGCCAATTACGGAGGAGAAGCTAATCACTTTGTAGACAATATTAATCATATACTGTAAACCAATTCGCACTAATGTAATAAATTAATTCTAATCCAAAAAATAACTTCACAAACTCACTTCTTGATTCAATTTCAGTCTATAGATTGATATAACTCACTAGAACTAGACCATTCCAATCCCAACTAAATCGATGTTTTTTTACCTATATTTTAAAGCAAATTATATACGAGGATTTAATATTCATTAAATTGATTTACAAAAAAAAAATATGAATATTTCGTAGCCAAAACCTTTTTGAACAGCTCCTACCCCGAGTCCCTGGAGCTGCTCCGAAATCATTTCGGGTTACATGCTTGCTAGACAGAAATATAAAAGGAACGTTTTCAAGACAGAATACAGAGTGAACACAGCCCCAATCAAGTGACACCTGGTACTCTCTATCCATTTATGCACATTTAGTATATATTTCGCCAATTGTTACAAAAAGAAAAGAGCGTTTCTTTGCTTTCCTTACAACCACTACACAGCAAATGCATTTCTAACTTTACCATTATGATTCTCATAAAATTGCAGTCCACTGATATGATACTATATCCCATTTAAAAATTTCAAGTAAGGTTCAAGTTGTCTGACTTCAAGACTACTGTAACGATAATACATCCTAGCAAATAAGGTTTCTATCTAGCACTAAAACGTATCAACCTAACTCCAATTCCATTGGTGTGTTAAAAACCAAATGGTTATCTTAGGACATTGCTTTACATTGTTTATTGTATGATTCTAATAGTCCCAGTCCTTTATAAAAATGTTACTTTTCCAAAAAAAAAAAAAATCTTGTATTTTTTTATTAAAACAGAATTTAGCGTCACGTATTGTGGGCATTATGGAAATTACAAATAAATAATATAACAATACGAAAATTTATTGACGACGACGTTTCGCCTAATTGCTTTAGACTTTTTGAAGACAAACTAACACATACGCTTTCTTATATGCTTGTACAGAATATAAACATGCAGGTTGCAAGTACCGCTATGAAATTTAACAAAATAACACATGAAATAATTTTCTATTTAGGTTAGAAGTGAACATTTACCAAAAATAGCAGCGTGAAAAAAAAACACAAAAACAACAACAATAATCAGATGAGATTTATGTTTTGTTCATATGTGATTTAAATAATTTGATTATATTTCGCCACGAATTATGAACAGTCCCACAGTCGTTGTCATTTAAATTGTGCGACAACCAACAAATTTTGTAACCTTCTCTTACAATTTCTCTTACATACAATTTTCGCATTGTTTAAAAATATGAAAACGTCACTTCCCGGTTTCTATTTACGCTAGAAACATGATTCTTCTTTTATTCAGATTGTCTTGAAATGATCGACATGGAACAATACATAAAGTTATGACTTGGCTGTTAGAAAATTTACAAACGTAAAATGTTGCCAAAAAGGAAATAAACTAAAACGCCATTTTGTAGACTTGAAATTTTATAACTCAAGCCCCCCAACATGAATTGCAATGAATTTTTCTTTCGTTGAAAGCTCATAATATTTATTTTCATATGTAAAACATTGGGATGGGCCAGCAAAGCACTAGGGAGAAAAGTGAAATATTATAAATGTACCTGTAAAAAGTAAACTGAAGTCTTACACTGCTATTTTCATTTTTCGAATTTGAATTTTATTTATGGCCTTTAGGCATCCAAGACTCAGACCGGGATAGGGAGAAGAGAAATGCAGTTGGCAAATTTTAAAGGCTATATTGAAGGTGCCATCCCGGCATTTACCTGGTATGAGTGAGGAAAACGCTGGAATGGTTCTGTCCTTAAGCGATGGAAGGTGTTTCATGAAGTGTTTGAAAATTTAAAATAAAATATGGAGAAGTTATTAAAATAACCTAGAATTTTGGAAAAAAATATATTCGAAAACTACAAAAATACCGGACTTTTCAAAAATTCAAAATGTTTATTCTTTTTTTTTTTTCAAAAAAATTTAAACTGTCAGATTTTTGGAAACATTTTCGAAATCTCAAAAGTTTTTAAAATGCCGTATTTTCGGGAACATTTAAAAAAAATTTACAATAAAAAGACGAATTTCTTGGAATTTCTTAAAAAAATCGAAAATCAAGGAATTATCAGCAAAATTTTCGGAAAATCCAAAAAATTCGGAAGGTGTTTGAAAATTGAAGAAGCTCGATGGCGCGCAGCAGGGGCTTGCCGCTCTGACAACTTTGGTTCAAATTATATAATAAAAGTTTCATTTTCTATTTGACGGAAAACAGAACTAGCATAGCCTAATCCCACCTAAACTAACAATACATAACCAATCCAGCCTTTGCCCTCCAGACAATTTTTCCGTCAAATAGAACATATTTTATTATATAACCTAATCAGTCAGGGAGCAAATTTTTTGTTTTTAAAATTTCCCCGAAATCCGACGTATATGGATTTTTGAGAATTAAAAAATGTGAGTTTTTGAAAAAGTTTTAAAAATCCGGCAATTTGGATTTTTGAAAGATTTGAAAATTATGAGATTTTGAAAATGTTGCAATATTCTGGCATTTCTGGAGTTTTTAAATGTTTGCAAATTTTCCCAAAAAATCAGTAGCCTGTTAGGTTATTTCAATACGTTTTTCATAATATTTTTAAATTTTCCAACACTGCATGAAACGCCTTCCATCATTTAAGCTCAGTGTTTTCCTCGGTCATACCAGGTAAAAGCCGGAATGGCACCTTCAATATAACCCTTAACAGTTTCCAACATCATTTCCCCTCCCCTTATTCCGGTCTCAATCTTGAATGCCTAAAGGCCACAAATAAAATTCAAATTCAAAAAATGAAAATAGCAGTGTAAGACTTCAGTTTACTTTTTACAGGTACATTTATAATATTTCACTGTGCTTTGCTGATCCATCCCAAATTTTCACATATGAAAGTAGATGTTATGAGCTTTCAACGAAAGAAAAATTCATTGCAATTCATGATGGGGGGTTTGAGTTATAAAATTTCAAGTCTACAAAATGGCGTTTTAGTTTACTTCCTTTTTGGCAACATTTTACGTTTGTAAATTTTCTAACAGCCAAGTCATAACTTTATGTATTGTTCCATGTTGATCATTTCAAGACAATCTGAATAAAAGAAGAATCATGTTTCTAGCATAAATAGGAACCGAGTTATGACGTTTCCCGTATTTTAAAACAATGGCTATTTATTCCGTTTCTAAAATGCAATGACTTTGGAACCGCTGGTGCGACTGCAGAAAAATTTACAAATTTGAAATCAGTACAAAAATGTCTATAACACTACCACATTTTATCTAAATCGGAGCTACTGGGTATTCGTTGAACGGACATGGAATGACACAGGATTTATCCCGCAAACAAGATAAGATTAACAAGTGGCTTTTAGAGATAATATCTCAATTTCTAACACTACATTTCTCTGCAGTTTGTGTCTTCAAACATCAGTAATTGGAAGAATCCCCTTCTTATAGTATGAAGTACTGAGGGAGCTATACAACTTTGCTGAACTGTTGAAAATTCCTCTTTAGATTTGGTTGTTTTCAATTATCATTAGTACTTCAATTATTTTGCAGTTATTATTACAACCACTCAGTAAATTGACAACATGAACAATTACTTACTTCCCTCGTCCGAGGCATACACTCAAAACGATACAATATTGCAAACGTGACAGATTCAAAGATCATCAAATCATTTCAGAAAACCTCTAGCTTAAAGTGAGAATACTTTCAGTTTTCTGCAGTTTTCCAGCAACTTGAAAGTGATTCATTTTTGAATAGTGGACTAAAGCACAGACAAGTTGGATGTTGCGGACATAATTATGCTGCAGTAGTAGCATTAATACAGAGATGACCAAGAATGTTTTCATGATTGAATTTACCGAATATAGCTAGTCCATCAACTACAATTTTCAAAACATTGAATCAATATGAGGTAGGTAAGAAAGGCAAACAAGATGAATATCGAATCTCTGATAAATACTACAAACTTTTGAGCAGATTGGTTCATTTTAATGAATTTTTAAGGTGAAGAAGCTCTACAATTAACACCCCTTTAAGGGATAGTCGTAACATAAAACTGAAATTAATAAAAAGAACGCAAATTCTGTTACATTTGCTTGAGGTGTGTATTTTAAAGCAAGCTCAATGATTTCTGAATAAAAGGATTATTAAAATCAGAGAGTTTAATAAAACTAGGCCGATGAAATGAACGAAGTTTGGAGACATGAAAACCATTTTAAAAAAATAACTTGTCGACAATAAACATCGTAATTAATACTAAATACCGATAAAAAATTGTAACTATAAGAGTTAAGCTATGTAATAATATATATGCTAACTTGTTTCATCTTGCTCTTTGTATCTCCAATGCAAGAGATAATTTTGGAATGATTTACAGCTGTAAAATGGATTTAGAAAATCTGAAATGTTGATTTAATGGTTCACAGTATGGTATGGCTTTAGGCAAAGTTGTAGGCTGCTTGGTGCTGATGGCTGTAAATATCCGAGTTATGGCTAAATAAAATTATCAAGATCGTGAAATCAGAATATGGGAACATTGATATATTTAACTAAATATCTGCATATTTAAATGAAACTTGCACGACTTAATTTTTTAATAGAATGTACGGGTTACCCATTGTCATACATAATGTTGCCATGAGCGATCCAATGTTGCCAACTTTGTATACAATTTTATTTTTTCAAATGACAGTACACCAGATCATTATATATTTTGAAAGAGCACATCAAACAACATGTAATATAACAGTTACGATATACAGTAATGCAAACTTTGGAAGAAACAGGATGGAATATTTTGCCGTCAGTCTATGATTCACAGAATGCTAAATCTACAATTGTGGCGTAAGCTGATATAACATGGCGGTCTCAACTGAGTTTTATAAAAATATTTTACACTTTTGTTTCTACTATCAGCTTATCCCATGACAAATGTCGTATTTTTGCACCCTGAGGAAAAAACAATAACTGACCTGAAACACTACCGTTAGTTAGGAAAATAGTCGCAATCGGACTTTAAAACACTATGACACCTGTTAACCTGTTGTTGAATCCCCAATGAAAGAAGTCACCAGATGTGAGGGCAAAGAACTGGGTCACTGTTCATCGCACGTCATCCTCATTTTGCAGTACTTCCTCGAAAATGTGGTTTTGCAGGCTGTGAAAAAGACAGTAGTCTGTTGGTGCAAGATCTGTCGAAAACGTCGGGTGAGGAGTTCCTCCCAGCCACAATCTTCGATCTTAGCACAGGTCCTTCTTGCTGTGTTTGGACGCGTTATCACCGTGGATGAGAAAACCCTTGTGATTAACCAGGGCAGGACATCTCTCCAACAATGCAGTCAGTAGGCGTAGGCGTTCAAGCTGACGACAGTAGACATCCGCATTGGTGATCTGGTTACGTGGGAAGAGCTTAAACTGGATTATCTCATGCATATCCCACCAAACGCTCAACATCACTTAGCAGGGGTGGAAATCCTGTTTAGACACAGTTCCTGCTACCCTCTTTTGGTACCCACTGCCGTTTGCGTGAAATGTAATGGCAGAGGACCCACTTTTCATTCTGTCACTATACTGTTCAGAAATTGTTGACGTCTGTGACGGATGAGCAGAGAACTGTATATGTTAACATACTGTTGCTTCTGTTGAGGCGTTATCGCATGGGATGCATATTTTATCCCTTTTGACACGTACGCAAAGTCCTGCTGAGTGCTGATGACGATGAATGGTCGAATTGCTGACATTGAGTTCACTGGCCAGTTCTTCAACAGTTTTCTTTTAATTTGTCTCCACCGCTGCTCGCAGGGCTTCGTTGTCCAACTGCACAGGTATCCTTTCTTGTGGCTTATCAGTGAGGCTGGTGTTCCCCGAAAGAAACCTCTTGAAATACCTTTGGAACTTTCGCACATGCACAGCAGCCTGACCGTATAAGACATTGATGTTTCTTGCTGATGGGCTGGTTGGTTGCCCTGATAAAATTCATACAATATGACATGCCGTATGTGGTCCTCCGACACTGCTATGATCAAACACCAAAATTTAAGGTGATAATCGAGTTAGGTAAAATTTAATAAATCCTCAGCCTCAGAACCTACATTATAATGAATCTAAATATAAACATATTTTATAGCAAATGATTTATTACTCAATGTACATGAGACTGAAATTGAGATTTGAAGAAAGTACGTGCATCTTTCCTTGAAAAGGCAATATATACGAGATAAATATTTGAAAATATAACTAGAAATACATTGAATTTAGTTTAAAAAATACCTTCTTTACGTTAATTTATAGTATATTTATTACTAAACAACCTATTAAGAGAACAAAATAAATCACGATTGTTCTATCAATACGGGAAAAATGTGATAGTATAATATCACAGCAAAATGAAGTAAATCCTGATAAGGTGTATTTGTTAGAGTAGTAGTAAGTCTCGGCAAAATATTAATATAATTGTATAAATATCATACGGCTGGTCAGTTAATATTATTTTCAAATCGAGTAATTTGTTCAAAGATACAGGCTTCATATGTATTTTTAAGGTCTAAAGTTTTCCCATTTTACAATCCATTGTTATCTTCACTGAAAGAAACTGATTAAAAAGAACCCTCTTGAGTTGTCATTAATAAACAACAATGAAGGCTACAACCGCTTACAACGAGGTACCATATTAAGCTTACAGTTTACTCGTCAGGCAGCTCGAGTCTCTGATTGTCTTTCATTAAAAGACTAAAATTATTAGATGTATTGTTTTGGTAATTTAGATTCTTGAATAAACAAATTTTTACTTTCCTTATCTTTTATCCATCTTTGAGCGATGAAACACTTTGTTTTTTTAACACAATATAACTCTGATGCTACCGAAAACTTTAATGTTCTTAGTCTAAAAGATAATATTTAATGATGATTTTGTAAATATGAAATTCTTGACTTTAGTGACACATTGTGCCTAAGTCAAATATTTTGGAAGTGTGATCTTGATAGTACTAAAGGCTGCACATACACTGAAAGAACACTTCTCGTAATAACTTACTTGAATAGAGGGTCCAGGAATCATTCTATTTATAGATTTAACAGCTGTTTCGTAGCCATCACCTCTAATGCACTGAGGAAGGTAACAGTCATCAATGATTTCGGAACAGTTTTTGCAAGCACTGAAACAGAAAATAAGTAAATATAGATGTTTCAAAAATTCTTCTTGCTTATCTCCACATCCACAAAAAGATACATACCTCGAACACATACTGCAATTAACGCGTTCCATCTCAATTCTAGCGGTTTATGTATGAGTCAAATCATAGATTATTAGTAATTATTTTTCAAATGAGTTCTTTTAGAAATTTAAGATAGCCGAGTTTTTTTTTTTTAAAGAATCAATCGAGATAATCCTTAAAAGATAATGATTATCATTGAAGGTCAACACTATGGTATGCTGTACCATTTTCTACCATCATATCTTGAGAAGTACTGTATCTAACACAAAGAAGTCATTCTCTTTTATTTGATAGATATTTATGTGTAGTGTGCGATGTCAAAAGATTACTCCCATCTGCTTTTTTCAAGGTGTACAGAAATTCCAACAACTTAGAGAAAGAAAAGAATCCCAAAATTCCAATATTTTGGAAATTGTTTACTCTCCTCCGTACCAAAGTACGTACTTGTTGTTTACAACATTGAGTAGCCACATATTGAAAGTGCTTTTTCCAAAAACTATCTAAAGGAGGTTGGGACTATTACTTCCACTGTAGCAACAACAAAAATTTCTAAAAGTTCGCCAATTTTGAATGCCATATTTGGACGTATTTTCTCAGAAAACTTTTTCTCCAAAACTGTGTTTTTCAGTATAGTTGGGAAACTTATGTACTCTAAAAGCTGACCAAGTTTCATAATCGACCAGACATTAGATTCTGCGGTTAAATGTTTCCTTCAAGAAATTGCGTTTGCGAGGAACTTCGAGAACTACAGAATTTTACGGGAGAGGAAAAGAATTATCGATGACTGAAGCATAAGAAATACGGGTCTACTAAATTTCAATAAGCAGCTCGTAGAAAATAATTACTAAAATCTATAAGTTGGCCGGTACATTTTTTCTTGAACAGCCTTAATTGAGATGGGATGGGTCAGGTAAAGTACGAGACATTCAGCTTTGAAAGGATTTAATCTTTACTACTTCGCAAACAAAAGCAAATTCTACATGTAGCTCTCGACTTCCTTTCAGTATTATATTTTCTTTTTCTTTCTAAGCTGTAAGAACAATATGTTTCTTTCTGAATACTATATGTATTCAGTTTCTGAAAATTCTTTAGTTTTGAGCAAGATGTGTGAAAAATTAACCCATAAGTGTCGTTCAGTTATATTGTTTTCTGAAGTGAAATCTCGTACTCTTGTTGTCTACTTTTTCTCACAAAAATTTTCTCACCACCTTCTTTACGAATCGTGTTAACAATATGTTCTGAAAAGATCAAGTACACTATCTTTATCATGAAACATCTTCAGTATATATCTAGAAATGTGACAAATGTAGTGTGTTCTCTGTAGCTTAGTTGATGAGCAACTCAGTTAACAGCTGAAGAGCACAACTCGTCACTTAGGGTAGTCCGCATTGACTAGGCGTTAATATGGTTTCTGCAGTTGACTAAGAAGCCTTTTGTGAATTCAGTGAAGGCTTTGTGCGCTGTGCTTTGAGTTTACAGATATAATCTACATGAAGCATATTCTATATAGAATGTAGTATACACAACAAGAATGGAAGCGCGTATTGCATGGAAAATCACACTTAAATTTTACTTCATCAGCTTACCACCATCAGAATGGTGACGTAATAAGGATAACCGATTCCAGCTAAAGTGATGCTCATACTTTTCAAATTTATAATGTGAAAAGTTTTATCAAAATCCACAAACTTAAAGCTAACAGATTCCACCATATTAGTATAATGATATCAGGTCCAAAATAACCATTAGGGCTATATAAAGTAATGTTACGCTCTGGTAGGCTACTTTCTTGCACCATTTGGCTGGTTGAACTGTCAAAATAAATCGGTGATATTAAGAAGAATAATATTCCACCTGACATTAGTTTTGGTAATCTAAAAGAAAAACTGTTTTGCGGTTAAACTAATGGTCAAAACCAATAAGCTTTAATTACAAAGTTATGTTAAAAGACCAAAGAATATTACGTAACTGTAAGGTTTTGCTTTTCGACTATTAGTTTTCCTTCAAAACCTTTTCTTTTTTTAATTTTCCGAACCTAACGTCAGGTTTTACCGCAAGTTTTAATATTCTTCTGAATCTCATCAATTCAAATATAAAGACACGGAAAACAATCAAAATATTGAAGAGGTAATATATTAAAATTAAATTGACGCCTGACAACTGGACATTGGCTTTCAAACTCTCTTCTCTTATGTGCCACACCATAGTTCAAACTTGAGCAGGTAACTACAATGAGATGTTCTACTCTATCAGCTCTTCATTCAAATGCAATTAACAGTGCTTCTATACACAATTGGGCACTCGTAAGGAATTGTTGACAGTCTGCGTCAACATGAAGAATCAAAGTCTGGTGAGAAAATTTTAGGTAACAAAAATGAACAATATATGACAAATGTTATACATCATTTTCCCTACCTTAGAAGTTGTTCATAATAGTGCTACATAAACTAGAATTTGTAGATATTGTAACCTTGTGAAACTTGGAACAAGAGTCTTTAAATAAGCAATGTGGCGATAAGAAAGTTGAATAGAATATGAGACTACAATTGAATCGTCAGTTTGAAGAAGACAATAAACGCCAAAAATGTGAAAATCTACTTTATGCCGGATTTGATATCTGGAAGGGATGCAGCATCTATACAATACAAAAAGAAAGCAAAAAAAATAAATAGTAAAACCTTCAAAAATAAGTGTGAAATAAAGATGGGCAAAACTAGTGTAGCAGCTATTTTTCACTGCTACATGGGATAAATTGCTATGACAGCTACAAGCAATGAAAAATAGCAGTTGCTGGCTTAGCTGCTATTTTTCTCCGAAGTTTGTTAATGGTAAAACACATTGTTTCCTGTTTTCTAAATAAACAGAACTGCTGGGAGAACGGAACAAAATGGCAGAGACTTGTCAGCAGAGAGGACAACCATGATGTGTGTCAACCGATGCAAGGCAGAAAGTAAGTTTTCCATACGGTGTCACAAGCTTAAATAATTCAATCTGTCTATTCTACACAAGAAAAAATGCGTTAACGGGCATGACGAATTCTAGCTGCGTCGTAAACATCCAGGAGTAACTTTGTAGCTGGAGTTGTGGCCATTACCGTTCGCAGCAATTGGAAGTGAGTGTATGTAGCAATGTGTAGCTCAGTATGTTGTGGTAAGAAACACTTGGGAATATCATACAATAGGAAGTTAGGGGTGTTGGAATTCATTAACGATCACAATGACTCGAACTGACCGAGAGGTTAGTGTGTGTACTTCGTGTCCCGGACGAGTTCAACTTCCGTCCGGGTCTCCTGAAAGCAGTTGTTCGGAGCCAACTTGACCACATATTGTAGGTCTCGTCCTTACATTCGCACCAGCTCGTTTATAACTCGTATAACAATTCAATCAATCACGAGACCCCAGGAGTGAATTGTATTTGGTCTGCTTCGCGTTGGAGCGGATTTCTGGACTTACATAGAAATGTGGATGGGTATAGGCAATTCTAGTACATAAACTACGATACATCAATCAATCTAATGCATAATCAGGGGAGAGGAGGGTAGCGAGCACAGTCTTTAATTACGGGCTAAGTGATGAGATTATGATTTGGCATTGACACTCCATCACATACAAATAACGTCCTAATGACAAATTTTCAACTATAATCTGACCCTCTCTGTTTACACTCGCGCAACGGACACAGTTGCAATCGCAGTAAAATCCGCCCTTTTGACCAAAATACCACTGGTTGGTGACACAGGCTAACGAGCGTCAATACTCATACACTGGAGAATACACAATACAGCGTTTGTACAAACTAGCACGCAAAACATCCAAAGTCCCATAGTCGAGTTCCAAATCATAGTTGCTAGAATGCTCAAATTCCTCTTTTTGAGTATTCTGCGATAGGTACATTTTGCATAGCAATAGGTGCATGTTCCTACGTTCCGACTCGGCTCGGATTCATCATTCTCTTGCACGCGTTTTGTTTCCTTGTGTGGAATAGACAGATTGAGCTTGTTACATCGTATTGTAATATAATATGATTATTTTATTCTATATTATGGTGTTAGGAAATTTGTGGATATATTATAGGAGTATATATGCTTATTTTAGTTTGTTTTTAAAATTTTTGGAAATAGTAAACTGTCCTCCAACCCAGGTTTTTCCAAAGTAATTTTACTTATCTAAATGTAGTTCATCAAGTGGAGTAAACAATGTCATTAAGAGCTCCTTCGGAAGATGTCTACGTGCGTTGGATCTTATTTTCGTCCTGCCAGCGGCTGGACATTAAATTGTTTTGAATCTAATCATCTCGGCTTTAAATAAAGCATTGATAGGGCAACAGGAGGTCAGAAGGAAGAGAGACTGTGTGCATGTCACCTGTAGTCAGTATCATCCAACTATGGTTAAATCTGAGTAAGTTGTTTTACTTTTCTAAACATTCTTCTTTTGCACAAAACCGTATGTAAACCTTATTTATTTTTATTTCTAACAATGTCATACTTAAACGAGTGAGTGCATAGGTGGTAAGCGAGGAACGTTTGGTCTCCTGCTGAATTTTAGTTTACTTCTTAGAATTTTGGGTTTTCATCATTTGAGATATTTCAAATGTTTTGTTTAGATTATCTCTGTGTAATCTCTAGGGAGTAAATACTGAATATATTGCAGGGATAATTCTCTCATTGTTGTTTCTTTTGCATTACCTTTACTTTTAGTAGTATTTTACTTAGTTACTCAAATAGTTAATACATGGCTCCCCGTTGAAAATAGCTTCCCCGCTTACTCTATGCACTCATTTTCCATATTTCGTAAGACTCATCTGTACGTACTGTGTTAATTTTTTTACCTAGTGGTAGTTATATATTTTGCTGTTATTTTTTTTTATTATGGGCTGAAACACAAGCAATTCCGGACAAGGTTCTACACATACTGCTACTCCTTCTATTTCAAACACCTACTCCACACACCTGATTCCTGAAGTATTTTCCGCAGCTCCCAATGAGAGTGTTGAACTTTTTTTCACGAATTTTGAACGTTTAGCTGCCATTGGCGGATGGAATAATGACAAAAAGAAGGAGATTTTCTCTTTGTGCCTCAGTGGACCCCCCAAATACTTTTTAATACCAACAAAGACACCCTATCTAATTTATCGTGGGACGACCTAAAGCAAAGGTTTTTGGAACAGTTCGGTCCAAATCGAACACCCCTGTCAGCCCTCCACCGCTATCGAACACGCCAACAACGCGCGGATGAACCACTCACCCATTATCTTTATGAAAAGAAGTTCTTGGCCGACCAAGTAGATGTAGCAATGAAGTTTCCTGATTTTGTCGCTGACGCTATTTCCGGAATGTTACCACAATTTATTTTGCCATTTGCGCAGCAAACAATACCATCGTTTGCTAAGCTAATAGAAATGGCTTCATTACGGGAACGTGCCGATTCTATGGTCCAGCAACGCACTCCCTCCTCATCCGCCTCCCAACCTCAAAATTCACAGACCAATACCGACTCAGTTTCAGAAATAGCCGATAAGCTGGACAACTTACAGCTACTTTTACATACACATGTTAATGCTACTACACCAAGCACAGTAGCTTTTGCAGAAGCTCAAACAAAACCGTCAATACCACATTGTACATGTCACAAATCGTGTTTTTTGCACAACAATTCTCATCCACGCACCCCCTCTCCTTCTCCTAATAGATCCAGTCAAGTTCGTTTTGAAACACCCCCCTAATCCAAACATTACAAACAATCAAGACCATCTGATTCACCACGTCTTTCGCGACCACGATCACCTCATTCACGCAACCAACAACATCCGTCGAACTCGCGAAATTCCGAACGTTCAAATCAGCAATCCTCGTCAAATAACAATGGTTCGTTTCAGGGCAGAAATAACCGTCGTTACCAGCAATATCAACCGCAAAAAGGGTACAACGCGCAACCAACATTAATGACTCCTATGTTGTATACACCTCCCTATCTCTATTTCAATCCTTATTTTCAACCTTTCCCAAACCACCCCCAACCACCATCTCCCTATACGACCTCAAAAAACTAGGTACCTTTCTGGGGGAAATTACAGATTCTCCTAGTTCTTTTCCCACCACCCCCACTATACCTCTGACCAACAATTCTCCCTCTTTACCGGTACCCGGGAATGAACGTACAGTTCGGATTACGCTGCCGCTTCAATTTTCAAACCACCTACCTTGCATGGAAGGTAAGATAGCATCCAAAATACATCAATTTTATATTGATTCCGGTGCGTCTGTAAATCTTTTTCCGGTTGAAAAGTTGCCCGTAGACGCTCGTCCTTTCCCCATACCTACTACGTTATCTGGTATTTCTAACCAGCCTGTGCAACTTACACACGCAGTTACATTGCAGAAATGTTTTCAAAACAAACAATTCTCTGTGCTATTTCATCTGGTTCCTTTCCCCTCGTTTCCGACGCTTATCGGCAATCAGTTTCTAAAAACACACAAGGCAAGCCTAGATTTCAACAATAGCATGTTTTCGTTCAGTTGGCTCGGTTACAAGCCATCATTAAATAGCTTTCGGGTGACAAAGAATGCAAGGGTATCAACTCCCATTCCCTCCCCTTATACACACAAACGACTTACATTCTTAGCAGGTCGTACCTTTAAAATACCACCCCACTCTGCAAGAAGCCTTCCCCTTCTACTTCCGATAAAGGCTCGCAATTGTATTTTTCACTTGCACTCCCCTCTATTAAATATTCCGGGAGTCTACATGGCACAGGCGCTTACTACTACGCTTTGCCCTCAAATTCCTCTTGTCAACGTCACGAACGAGTACATTACAATTCCGTTCGGTTACCCAATTGCTGTAGGCTCGAGGTATAGATCCCATTCTACACTACCTCTTTTTTCAATTAGAAAACTTTACACTCCCACAGAGCAGGACAGACAGCGCAACATCCATGAGCGAATGACAGCTATTGGTCACCTTATAGATCCGGAAAGGTTTAAGATCAATTCAGACCTTTCTCACGAACAACAAGAGGAAATCCGTAAAATGTTAAAGCAACATGCCACAGTTTTCAATTGGTAACCTCAGGATTTTACTAAAATCAAAACATATGAGGCCATGCTTAACCTTCAAGATCGCACACCTTACCAAAACCCACAGTATTGTATTCCCTACAGATTACGCCCTCATGTACGAAGGGAGATTTTGAATCTCCTTGATCAGGGCGTCATTCAGCCTAGTGATTCCCCGTACCGCAACAATATAATCGCTATTCCAAAGCCCCATAATCCATCCCAAATTCGTATTGTGATTGATTTGAGATCAAATAATAGGCGATGCACGCCGATTTCTGATCCAATTCTGATCTCCAATATTATCGACAAAATGGCCGAGGCTAGGTATTTCCATGTACTTGATCTCAAACAGTCCTTTTTCCAACTTCCCCTTCACCCCCAAGACCGGCCATCCACCGCATTTTCCACTAGGGACTTAGAGTTGCCTCATAGCCATTTCGAATTGACCACGCAGCCTCAGGGCGCAGTCAATTCGGCTATAAATCTTCAACGGGTGCTAAAACACATATTTCAAAATGTATGTCCACAAAACGTTGCATTTTACATTGATGACGCTTACATCTTTGGACAATCACTTGCAGAAATCAATAACGCTCTAGCACAAGTACTCAAAACGGCTGAGGCGCACTCGCTACTTTTTAATATTGAGAAATCACAATTTGGTGTTACTTCAAGAAAGTACCTGGGTCACGTAATATCAAATGGCAAAGTTTCTCCGGACCCAGAAAAGTGCAAAGCTCTGGCCTCCATTCCACAACCCACGACTCTCAAACAGTTACGTTCATGACTAGCAGCTATAAATTTCTACAGAAATTTTTTCCCACACATTTCGATTACTCTGGCACCACTATATGAAGCTCTTCGTGGAAATCCCAAAAAGCTTATTTGGAATGAAGATAGAATAGTGGCGTTCAACAAAATGAAACAAGCCATATTGACCCAAACCTTGCTCACTCTATTTTCGTCCAATCATACTGAGCATCTTGTTATGACGGACAGCAGTTCAATCGGCGTTGGAGGTACGCTTTTCCAACGACAAAAAGGCATCAAGCACTGGTTTCCTGTCCATTACGTAAGCTCGCGCCATCCACCACGAATACATCCGCTCCCAATTTACTGCCAGGAATTATTCGCCATATATTTTTCTTTTAGAAAACTGTACCAACATTTAATATTCGAGAAATTCATTTTGATGACTAAAGCTTCTGCTCTCAAAGCTGTGAGACACACGCGGCTAACACCTAAGCTTGTACGCTGGATCGAATACGTGGACTCATTCGATTTTGAAATCCAAAATATACCCGGTTCGAAAAACCCTGTAGCCGATTTACTATCCCGATCACCTCTCCCGGTAGACCCGGAAGCGATCGACATGACCGAAGAAGACAGACCTCAAGCCTTACTGCTGGCACTTGACTCTAAAACGGATGTGGCGAAATTACAACGAGAGGATCCTTTCTTCTCTAACATAATTAGAGTGCTCCAAACTAACGATCTTTCGCATCCCAAGTTTCGCATATGGAGTAAGCAATATAGTTTTCAAAATAACGTTCTTTATCGTGTCTTTCCATCCCTTGTTTCCCCTCGTAGGGTGCTGTGTTTGCCACAGTCATTACGTGATGCAGTATTTAAAGAACTGCACTCCAAATCGCTGGCCCACTCCGGCTACACACGTATGCGATTATTGCTCCATTCTCGTTATTTCATACCACAACTTGGTCCTTGGCTCCAAACAAAACTGAAAAACTGTCTCGAATGTGCTTTGTTCAAGCGAGATTATACACCCCCTAATCCCCACACACAGCGCTTACCAACTTCCACGCTCTTTTCTACATGGAGCATCGATCTTTGTGGAAAGCTAACCCCTTCCCATCCTGAACATTTCACACATTTCTACGTTGGCGTGGAACACGTATCAGGCTTTACCGTTGAACGACCAGTTACATCAACTACGTCACAGGCTTTCATTGACTTCCTCATGAATGACATCATCATTCCTTATTCTACCCCTAAAATTCTGTATCTAGATCAGCAAAGCAGTCATACGTCAATTATATCAAAACAGTTCTTAAAATCGCTTGATATAGAAGCACGCTATGTTTTGCCTTCCAGACTCGAAACGTTGGGAAATGCTGAGCAGAAAGTTGGACAGCTTCAAATTGCACTCAAATTTTTGACTACAAATGAACACAACCAGTGGCCTTCTTACTTACAAACGGCGGTTGCGGCTTCCAATAAATCGCCCTCAAGCGTTACTTCATTAAGTGCTTTCCGTATTCTTTTTGGAATCGAAGCCGTTTTTCCAATTGACGCCATTTTGAAAGCGTCACCTCCACTCGCTGGCAATGATGATCGATTGGCAACACTGTACGAATTTCGCCAACTAGTCGCGTTAAGAAAACAACAAACATTCGACAACCTGAAAGCAAAGGCCGAATCTAAAAAACAGCCAACTACGCTCCTCCCGGGAACTAAAGTTCTTGTTAAACGCGTATCCATACCACGTGATCAATGCGCCTCTCTCAGTCAACAGTACCAGGGTCCATATACGGTTATCTCCAAATTGGATAACAACTCGTACTTCATCGATCTTGGAAATGACCAACATAAACCACTCCCTATCAACAGGTTAAGGATGTACATTCCGGCTACACAAGTTGACCAGGAATTCAAGACTAAATATCATGATTTCATTCGCCGTGGAAATGTGTAATTTGGCATGGTATCACAGAAAGTAACTTGGCATGATATCAGTACCAACCCACCTTTTAACCCGTGTCAACCCCTGTCAACTTCTCATACTAATAAGCTCCCAAACCACTTACAGCTGCACTTTCTAAAAATAGTACACCTCCCCATGTATGGAAAAAAATCCTTCCCGAAAAATTTTCGTCGTTGTTGATAATTACATGTTTGAAGCGATTTCCTTTATTTTTGAAACAAATACTCCATACGCACATTTCTGCTACATTGGTAACACAACATCCTACTCCCCTCCGTATATTATTCCCCGCCAGGGTTACCCCATAGCGCTATAAGTGTAACATCAGTCTGAGCCTTATGTACCAATAGCAATAAAAATAATAGTTATAATAATAATAATAATAATAATAAACTTAAAAATTTGTTTAAATAATGTTGAATGTATTAGTGCACATAATAATAATAATAATAATAATAATAATAATAATAATAATAATAATAATAATAATAATCCCTGGGATTTTAATAATAATAAATAATGGTAATAACAACATTACTAGCCATATTTAAAATAAAAATTAAACTTTGTGTTGACTTCTAAAAGATCCTTAATTCGTTATTGGACACAACGGGTTTTTCGGGCTTTACGTTGTTACATTTCAGCGTGATTTTCCACATTGGTGTACCCATTCCTCTAATGTTAGCTGAAACAAACTATAGCTACTTTCTTTACTTTTCCGGTCACTTTCACTGAAATATCTTACTAATATGGTTTTCTGATGTGTATTTGCACCTTGGATGACTCAAAGCCTCACTAATTTTAAGTCAATACATGACATATCATTTCCACATAGCCTTTCCTATGCTACCAGTATTCCTTTTCTATTATATGTGGTTACATATAAAATATTTTTTTTGTACCGTGATTTTCGGTTAGAATCGATACCTGCAGCAAAAAAAGCATCAATATTTTGGTTATGGCCACGCCTGACCCCTTCTATTTTAATTTCTGCGTTGGAGATGCCAAAAAAATATATTTCAGTGTAAATCCCTACTTGGCAATCTAACGTATTTTTTAGTAAAAATACTAATTAATAGTTTTATGTACGATAAATTAATGAGATAAGTTTCTACCTTCCCCAAACAACCTAACCCCCTCTTTAGCTCGCCGATAGCACCTTTTTCCATTCTACCTTTACCTTTTACCAAATGCCTTACAAACTGAAAAAAAATATATATGGTTCAAAATAGGAAATTACTAAAACTTCCTTGTTCCTTTTCTTTCGAAGGTTGCTACTGCTACTGTTTGTTATAACAGACCATACAGGGTGTATTTCCCCACCTTTCCTATCCCAGTTATCTGTTGGACTAGAAATGCAGCCGGTAGGAGAAGCTATTATCTACTCACAAATGTGGTCACTAACTTATTCCGTAGCCTTACCAAACACAAACTTTGTTCCAATTAGTATAGATTGTGATCCCCTTAATGTTTCCAAGATGTGTGCCCCTTTCCTTCTCATTGCCCAAGCACTAAATAATTTTACCTACGAGCTTGATAGTTTAAATTTCTCCAACGAACCTAGTCATTTCCTTGCACGAAATGCTCGATCTCTCTTACCATTCGTAGGTTCTGCACTTAAATTTTTGTTCGGTACTGCGACAGAGGATCAACTTCAATCATACAGATTAAACTACAACGAATTACGCAAACATATATTAGCTCTAGAAAATCATGAGCATGGGGTTCACAACACACTGCAAAATATCACTAACTCTGTAACACGGTTGGCCAATGAAACAAAAACAGCTTTCGCTGATGTCCAGGCAGCTATTCCTCATATTATCAAAAACGAAAATAGCATATTTGCTTCAATTTTCTCTAACACTAACCACCTACAGTCATTTATTGCATTACTGTTACAGTTCGATACAATTCTTGTAAATAATTTAGGGTTATTTCTAACACATTATCGTTACCATAACGCTTTTTTACGCTGTGAGAAACACCTACTACCACGCACTCTTATCTCCCCCGACGTCCTTGAAAGGGATATCTTAAAATTAAAATTAAAACTTGCTAATAAAAACATGACGATTAGCAACTCCTTTACGGCACAGTTAGCGTACATGATCCCGGTAACTTCTTGCGCCTATTCCGACACTGACATTCTTATTTACGTAAGGATACCCATAATTCCTACCTATGATCAGTTTACTCTTAATCGCATTTTCGCATTTCCGTTAGC